>JAFJTR010000087.1:0-124130 GCA_022559985.1 Parastagonospora avenae f. sp. tritici 18332-5
GGGGTTTTGGGTTGTTTTGTTTTTTGTTTTTTTTTTGTGGGGGTTGTGGGGGGGTTGTTTTTTTGTTTTGTTTTTTTTTTTTTTGTTGGGGGGGGGGGGGGGGGGGGGGGGGGGGGGGGGGAAGAATGGGAGCTCTTTGGTGTAGAGGGGGGGAAAGAAGCGTGATGGGGAGGGTGGACTCTATATCCCAACCCAACCTGTCCTTGGCTTTCGCCGTGGTATCGCACTGCTCTATAAGCTCGCTCGTCGAAGACAGGAATTGATATTTTGCTTCCCTGTACCGCGAACAGCGAACGGCGAGTAGCGCACATGACTTTAGTCTGCATATCTCTTGAGCGAGAAGGACGAAGACATATGTTACGGAGAATAGGTTTTGAACACTGAACAGAAGGCTCATGGACAGCATGTATGTTGATAGTGGCTTCTTTTAGAGAACAGAACGGGGAGTGTTCCGTGTGGAGTGTAGAGAAAAGAGGAGAGGGGCAGAGAAAAAACTATGAGTTTGTGTATCCCTGCTCAAGCCACTCTTTGCTTACACTATGGAAGTACATCGCCCCGCGTGCTCGCTCAAGTTATGAACTAGGATTGCATGTTTCTTATGGGAAACAGCACCCATGACTTGGGTCCGTGCTGTTTTTGGGGCGAAGAGGACAGCGACATATGTGCGGAAAGTGTTGTTTTTGGAGGAGAGCAGCGGGAGTACATCTCTGTTTTAACCTTGATTTCTGGGCGGAAGGAGGAGAGGGACTCTTTTGTGTAGAGAGGAAAGAAGAGTGAGGGATGGGGTAGAGTAAGTTTATATACCCTAATCTATTCCTGTCTTTCGTGGGCTCGCTACCCGGCTGATAAAGACATGAATTGAGACTGCACTTCGTTCAAAGCAAACAGCAGACAGCCGTTATTAGCTGTTTTTGCAAAGACGAAGATATACCTTCGCTGAATTGTTCTTTGGACAGGAGTCTCGTGGACAACATGGGACGTATCTTCTGAGCATTTGGAGACAATGCGCACACAATTTAGTTCCAGGAGAGGAGAGAGGCGGGTGCCAAAGGATGGGGCTATATACCCCAATGCCTTTACTGTTCTCACATCTCTCAGCTCGCTCGACGAGCACATGAATTGATGGAGAGAGAGAAGAAGCAACCAGGGAGAGAGTGGGATTATATACCTATTCTAACGTGCTACGCTGACACGCGTTGTAGTTTGGAGTTACTGCGCGCTTGCGCAAAACATCGGCCTGCGCCAATTGGTCATTTTCGCCGGCACATATCTCGGCTGGCTGTATATTCTTGAGCCCGAGAGAGGATGACATGTGGGTGTTGCCACGCACTTTTTACAAACATCATAGGCTTTCGTCTTTGCTTTAGAGGAAATTGCGGAGGTCTTTTATGAGAAAAAGAGAAGAAGGGAGAAGGACGAGAGTGGCTTTATACTCCATTCCTACTCAGCATCTGATTTCGCTGCACTCTCCCCGGTCGACCCAGACATGGGCTTGGAATGTTGTGTTTTGTAGCAGCAGCCTCATGAAATTCAGTGGGCACACGAGAACATGCGCGCTTGTTGGGTAGGTTGTTGGACAGTTGGCGCGAAGACACATATTGAAACTGCTGATCTGTACTTTGGAAGATAGAGAGATGTTCTTTGGTTGGACACGGAAAGGGGGCACAGGAAGGAGAGGGAGAGTTTAATTACTCGATCCTTCTCCGGCATTTGATTTTGCTGTAGCCTTCCCGGTCGACTCAGACATGAAGATTTGTGATTGTGTAATTTAGAGCAGCAGCTATGTAGAAATCCGAGAAGACTTTTGCTGGCTAGACGAGGAAATGCGTTTACGATGAATGAGCTTTTGGAAAAGAGAAGAACAGAAAACATAATTTTCGTCTTTTTCATCTTTTGGATAAAATGCCGGAGGCTTTTGAGTCGAGAAGAGGATTATATACCATATCGTCGATGATTAAATCCCGAGGTATTTCTCCCGCGCGATGAAGGGATTAGCCTGCGTTTTCAGCCACGCTCATTTATGAGGCCGATCAAGATTGTTTTGCAGCGCAGGCCTCGAACATGTGTCGGACCTAGTTTCATTTTAAGAAAAAAGGAAGCGCAGAAACATCAGCTGCTGTGCTGTCGTTTTGGAGAAAAGAAAGGGGCTCTTGAGTATGAGAAGAGGAGAGAAGCGAAGATGGTAGGTTATTTACACCATACTCGACGATCAGACATCTCTCTCTATCTTCTCCGCGGATACATTAGTCTCTTCTTGCAACTTTTTCCAGGTACCCTCAACAAGAGGCCTGGCTCAGTGTTTTGCAGCACAGGATACGGAAACATGTACCGGAAAACAAGCTTTTTTGGACAAAGGCAGGGCAGGAAACATCCTCTTTTCCATGTTGGCTTTTGGACAATAGTAATGGAGCTTTTGATCATGGGAGGAGGGAATAGATGAGAGCGAAGAGGGCGGGATTTTATGGTCTATCCGGCCCCTATTTTTTCTGCTCCCGCCAAGGCCTAGAATTTCCATATGCTCAGCAAAGATATCGCATAGTACAGTGCGGCTTTTCAGCACATCTCACATGGACCTTGACTGCGTCTTTTCCGGCCAGAGATGAGCACATGCGGTTGTTGACGATGATATCTTAGTCAAAGGTGGAGCAGAAGACATGTGTCGGATGTGGGAGCACAGGGCAGACATGAAAGAGGTAGAAGGTTGTTGTATTAAGAGAGCTGTAAAGAGCGATTCTATACACAACGAGATAAGTAAGCAGGTGACTAACAGAGCCACGTGAGGTGCAGTTCACAGTGTACCGTGTGAACTAAGGTGCTAGGCTGACAACATGCTAGATGGTTTTGGAGAAAAGAAGCGCGGTTTTTGGTTATAGGAGGAATGGAGAGAAGAGAGGATGTGGTGGTTTATATGTATTGTGGTCCGCCATAACACATCTCTCCTCCCAATTGACGCGGGATGAGCTTAGCACAGCGCGAGTGCGTAATTGCGCAACGTAGAAATCGACTGCGTCTTTTCCCAGCCGAAGAAGAGACCATGTGAGCGCTAGGTGCTGCATTCCAGACAAAAGAAGCGCAGAAGACATGGATTGTTTCCTGTCGTCTTTTCTGGGAGAAGAATGAAAATCTTTTGGTTGGAGATTAACAGAAGAAGAGGCGGACGAGCCCAGATTTATACCCATTCATGAACGCTACTTCTGCTCCTGTTGATACGGCAAAGGTGAGGCTGAACCAAGTAACGGTCATTGCAACGAGTTGAGGTAGATGATTGATAGATTTTGAGGAGGTGGGCTGCAGCTCGCGTACGAACTGAATCCCACCCCACGGCACGGGCCACACACATGGTCACGTGCTCATCACGTACGTACGGTGGCTCGCAACTAAGAGCAACCAACAGCTGTCTTCTAGTCTTCTCTCTCGCTCGACGAGGACATGTACTTGCGAAGTACACTTTTCAGCAAAAGCTCACACAGAAGTCAGCTGCGTCTTTCTCGGGCCCGAGAAAACGACAGCATGGACCACGGGGACCGTGGGTTTTGGGCAAGTGCCGCACACTCACACATGAGCGGTCTTCGGATTGCTTTTGAAGAAATTGCCAGGGGTTTCGAAGTGTAGAAAAAAGAGAAGGAAGGCAGATGAGGGCGATTTTTTATGCAGTCCCTCAACCCCGTATACCCTCTTGCTTGTCTTACTCGCTCGAAAAAGACATGCGATAGCGATGCTGTAGTTTGTAGCAGAACTCTGCCGCGTTTTCCGGTCAGATACGAACACATAGACTATGCCGCCCAATTTTGATGAAGTGGCGACGTAGAAGACATCAGATCTTTTTTCCTTAGCTTTTGGAGGAACGGGTAGAGACTGTTGATGACAGAGACGAGAGAGGCAAGGAGAAGAAGACGGATTTCTATATACGATGATGTCACTGTGATATAGTCTCCCCGCGCATAATTAGAACATGGGTCCGTACTGTGCGAGTTTTAGTAAAGTCTCACATAGAACGCGGATGCGTAGCTTTTGACTAAGCAGACAGAAACGTAAGGTTATTTGAATTTTCTTTTGGACACAACGCAGCGCAGATTCCATCTAAGGGTCGTAGATACATTTTTGAAAAGACGTAAAGCATTCGAGTATAGTGTAGAGAAAAGAGGTCAGGAGGGTAATCAGAAGGTTTATGTAACCCACACATCACCTGCTCGCTCTGTTCCCCGATAGCCTCCTATGGCCTGACCCATGTGCGCACGGCGAAGATATAAGCTCTTGGTTCGTATTTGTTGTTTTTTTGGAAAGAATCTCATGTAGCGATGTAACGATGTCTTTCTGGCTCAAGAGATCGAAGCATACAATTGTTCTAGTCTTGATTCGTTTTCTGAGGAGAGAAGGACAGGCCGGACAACATGAACGGTATTCTCTTCCATTTTTGGGGAAAGAAAAATATTGTGAGGTATAGAGAGGAGAGGTCAGGAGAAGAAACTGGTTCGATATACTCGAGTCCGACCCAAGAATTCTGCTCTCGTCGGTGTATAGTATGTCCTCCCAGCAAAGTCTCACAGGGCAAGAGAATTAGTATCTTTCAGCTCAGCAGACGAACACATGTGCTTGCCATTTGTCTTTTTTTCTGAGCAAAAGCCAGGCCAGAAGACATTGGTCCGTGCTGTTTTGCTTTTGAAAAAAAGGATAATGTTAGTAGCACTTCGTCTGCAGCGCGATAGTTGCAGTAAGTGGGTGTACAATATTGTACGGTGGGATTGATCAAGTTACGACTGTATATTGTTGCAGATTGATGATGTTCTATCTATCGTTTCATATACAATTCTGCTGCGCACAGGCCTGCAGGCCTGTGCATCAGCAGCTCACGTGATAATGAGGATTGCTATGTACGGACAATGCATCTTTTTTTTGGTGACCGACATGTTTTTTTTGGCTAAACAGCAGCTTACAAAACATCTTGCAATTTCATATTAGCCTAGCATAGTTTCCGATCATTTACAAAAGCAATTAAGATTGTTGGATACGGCGATCTGACGAACCACGTCTACTATTTACGCGCCTAATGCCCGTGCCTTTTTACACATGCGACGTGCTGATAGGGCGTTTCTGTACAACATGATATGTCTTTTCGTCATCCCACTTTGAGCAAACTCACGCAGCCAAATCATCCTTGTCGCCAGGCCCGTGAATGAGGACGAGCCATGACTTTACCTCAGCAGATTTGTATTGGCAGAGGCAGAAAACCAGAATATGGCAATGTTTTTGGAGGGTTTCAATCATGAGTGCTTTCAGCACACCTTTTTACAGTATATCAACATAGAGCCATGTTTCTATTTGGAAGAGATGTTTTTCTCAGAAGGAGGCACATTTGTGTTCGCTCAACCGGTTTTATGGTGGGAGGAAGAGGCATGGCTCACGATATCGTTGTTTTGGAACATGTCTTGGATCGTGGATTTGAGACTAAGACGTGCAACACTCGTCGCCTTTTCCAATTGAAGAGTGCAGAAAAGACATGGAGAATCTGTAGTAGAGACTTTGAGATTTTTTTGGGACGCGATAGAAGCAAAAATATGAAAACATCGAGAGTGTGCAGTGGTGTTTAAACAGTAATTCTGTCGGATCACAGTATCGTCAATATCTCAGCTATGCCATCAGACGCACTGATCGCGGCGCCTGAGCAGCGCTCAGACCAGAACCCCTGAGCCAATATCTTTTGTAGTTCTCCTCCTTCGTGCACAACCTGATACAAGTCAACTACCGAACAGAATGCATTTCTAGTTATCGTTATATCTTTTCCGCACTAGTGCAAAGCACCACCAACAAATTCGCAATTTGCGTTGTTCTTTTAAAATATCCTGTATGCTGGTTCGAGGCTTAGCCATGAACCTCTTCTCTCAGGTGTTTCTTGGTTCGAAAAATTGTAGAGAAGGCACCAGCAAACCAAGACCCATGTTTGGTGGACTTTGGGGTATTTAGACATGGAGTACCCCTGGTTTGCTTTGCAATGTAGCAAAAGAACACACATGGGGCAGTCCCGTAATTTCTGAAAGTGTACAGGCGTATGAACCGAGGTCGCAGACATGTCCAGATCTGTTTCTCGTCTCCAATTTTTTTTGGGAAGGGTGGCAGAAAATACATATGGATGGTGGGTACCGCTCGTTTTGGAACACCCGTGGAGTGTAGGCTGAAGGTCCGGAATCTGGAAGTATGAACATGCTTTACAGAATGCTGAAAAATACATGGCAAATCTTGCCGTTCTTTTTGAAGATATTCGTGACGCAAGTTAATGAGCCGGCACGCACTCCAGTTGGGATATTTTCGAAGTAAGCAGAAGAAGACACCATGCCACCAGGGCATGGACTTTGTGATTCATCTGAGTTGTACAATTGAAGCTCAGGCTTCGATTCTTTACAAAAGCCATTTTCGAAGATCTGGGAAAAGACTGTTGGGGAGAGATGTCATGGCTACTCCATGACACATCTTGTGGAAGAGGTGCACAAAGGCAGGAAAATTAGAGGAGCAATCTCATCTTGGACGATTGATGCTCTACATTTGGTTCTGCAGAAGACTTCTGAACAAAGATCATAGCCGATTCTGAGCTTTCTCTTTGGAAAAACAGCAGAAGAACAGTCATACCTTAGAGGAGTTAGGCATTTTGGTAAGAACACGCTCTCCCTTTGAGACAGAGAAGAGAATAAGGCAGTCGGAAGATACTATATATACGCCTCTCACGCCTGGGCTGGCTGAATATTTCTTTGGTGCATCGACTTTTCTGGAACGCACGGCAGGATGAGGATGTTGGAGGGTCTTTTCGAAAAAAGAAGAGCAGAAGAGAGACATCTTGTGAGATCTAAAGGGTTCTTGATGATGTTGATGATTTACGTGATTGATTGTGTCTCCTTCGTCTGATCTATGAACAGGTGGTTTTATCCCCCGCCCTTGTGCGACCAGCTGCACAGTCCATTCCATGCATTGCTATTCTAGCCGAGCCTGTGTTACAGCCCAGCCTCGGTCATATCTGACACATCTGTAGGTAGCAAGAGGCTTCGGAAGACCCATTATTTTCGATGTATGCAGATGTTCTCAGAGATATGAAAACGGAGAAGAGCGTGAAGCTGTCAAGGCTATGTGTACCTGTAACGCCTGGTGCAACTTGGCATCGTGCGATGGGTGTTGTTCTGATTATGGAAAAGTTGAGAGTGTCATTTACAAAAAAATGGAAGGAGAGACATGATCTGTGACCTTTTCAATGTGAGTTGAAGGATACGAATAGAGAAATGTGGGATTGTATACGAGCGTCCCAGCTTATCAAAGTAATATGTCAGCCTCGCACCTTAGTTCACATGGTACACTGTGAACTGCACCTCACGTGACTCTGTTAGTCACCTGCTTACTCATCTAGTTGTGTATATAATCGCTCTTTATAGCTTTCTCAATACAAAAACCTTCTTCCTCCTTCATATCTACACTGTGCTCCCACATCCAACATAATACCATAGAAGCCCTCATCTCAAATTCGTTGAGACTGATTTTCCGAGTGAGACGCGACGCACACATCGTACTTGATTCAGGCAAAGTTCTACACCTGGAAATTGTGTGGTTCGGAGTATTGGTTGGGGTGAGCATTTTTGGCGCGTGCTTAGAAAGATTGGAAATCTGGAGCGCAAACGTGCTGCGCATAGACCACTGTAGGTGAGCTGTTAAGAGCATCCTTGCCGAGTTAATTGGAGGTGCCGAATTTATTGCTCTGGAGAACGAGTGTAATTATATTAAGCTCCTTCAAAACTATGCTATTACCTCCTCCAACGTCGTCGCATCACACTACTCCTAGTATCCTTCTCATCCCTCTCCACTGCTGAGCCCCCTTCAATCGTCATCCACATAGTCCTCTAAGCCGCAGCAGTGACTTCGCGGGGCGCGAACCTGAGGGAGCGCTTCAGGTTGGCAATGCCCTGGTACCTGTTGATAGCAAGGTCCAGGGTGTTGCCGAGCGCGCTTGCCTGGCCCTGGAGGTCCTTCGCCCTGGACTCTACGGTGTCGATGAGCGCAAAGGCAATGGTCTTCACAAATGTTAGCAGCTGATGCCCACACAGAAACTGTCAAATGATGACTTACATCGACGACATTCTCAATCTGACGGAGCACAGCAGCGATGGGCTGGCCGATGAACGGGACAGTCTCGAAGAGGCCGGCCTTGCCGATGAGGATGTTGAGGAGGGCCTGGTGGACGCGCACGAATTCGCGGAAAGCATCGAAGATGGCGTCGGCGGGAGCGCCGGCAGGGACGGGTGCCATGCCTTGCATCTGGCTAATGTAGGTGGTGGCGGAAGACACGATATCGGTGAATCCTACAATGCTACGCAAGGAAAGGTGTTAGCATCAACTCGGAGAATAAGAGAAGTCGATTCTGGGTACCTACATCTGGGGGAATGGACCCTGGCCTAGCGCGGAAGTTAGTTTGCAGTCTCTTGCTAATTGAGCTGGTGTGTACATACCAATGAGGATCAAAGGACCATTGATCAGGTTGATGCTCTGTGCAGGAGCCTGGAGAGCCTGACTCTTCTGCGTGATCGTCTGGATGTTCTTGACGACATCAGCGGGAGATGCCTGAGCAGCAATGGGAGCGGCAAGAGCCAGAGCCGAGACGATGAGGTTGCGGAAAGAGACCATGTTGAATGTTACTGGTGAAGTTTAGAGCTGTGATGGGAAGTGAGATGGTGGTGAAGAGATGTGAGGATGATGATTCTGAACAGTCGATGAGATGGCGAGCTTTATATGTGCACTCCCGTGGCGATACCATGGCGATACTCTTCGGTGATCTTCGTCTCCGTCGAAGAGAAAGTGTCTCAAAAGTGAGCCTCTACTGCCGATATTCCGCTTGCAGCCAGTTTTCGGTGATCGATATATGTCGATGCTGTCATTCTAACTACAATCAGAAATCCTCCATCTTTTCTGGTAACGTGGCGAGTGACAAGCGTACAGTAGCAATTGCCTGAGGTCCACTTGAGATGCTGCAAGCCTCAGGACACGACTTAACCTCGCCGACATTCAGAGCCAAGACATACATAGGCCATATCTAGTACCAGCGAGTGGATCACAAATCGCAGATCTATGTACCGTGAGGTTGGAACCTGATAGTATGTCAAAATCGCATGTCCACAGTCCGTGCCTACCGCTCCGTCTTCGTGTCTTGATAGCCTGCGTCGTTCACTGAAGGTCTGCTCAAGTTTGGGCATGGCGAGTGCTAGTTCAATCAGCCACCGGATTACAGCCATGTTTGAGATGAGCCGTGTCTCCAATGTGCGGGCGACTGGCTTCCAAGCGGAGGTCTGAGTCTCCGCGCATTCGCCCAAACTACATTGGAAAACATGCATACGTCAATCGACATAAGTGTTTGCGCGGTGATCATACGCTTGGACGAGCCCTGATATTGGGATCTCTTGACCATCCTGTTCAACATCTGTGCGGAGGTTGTTCATTGGTTGACGATCTCGCCGTTCATCAAAGGGGACTTCAAAGGGTCGGACCGGAAGCGGCATACTAGCACTGCCACTGGCACTAGAGTCAACACCCTTTGTGGTGGTTGGCCACTAGTTACCCACGATGCAATGGATCGAGCTTCCTGACGACTCGTGTCAATGCAGTGTCGATCTTGAGCTGCAGCGCCCGGAGTGCATTCCCTTTGCGGCATGTCGCTCGCTCACAGGTCACCTATGCAGCTGAACATATTGTTCGCTAGGACGACACGCATGCTGAGATCGATCGTCATTGTTTTCATTTTTTGAGCAGGGTCATGAATCTGTGCATGAATAAGGTTTGACAGCGAGACGAGCCGCTAGCGCTAAGGCCGCATTGACGCCTGTGCAAAGCGTACCTAATTCAATACCATCAACATTAGATACAGACACAAAGTTTTGTCTTTTTGGTCGGTTCTTCGCTTAGGAAAACCTGACTGTACATCCTAATGAATCTCAGCTCAGCTAGCAACTACCCAAGGCTATGGCGTATTTTTATGTGAAGTGTGATGGAACATGAGGTTCGTGGGCTAGGAGCCGGATAGTCCACAAAAACCACGCTCAACCTGCATGCGGCTCAGCAGATTGTTCAAGTTTCGGACCAGAGCTTGCGTTGCCGCTCGGAGGATTTCCTTCCCGAGTTCGCAACAAGCGATGACCCTTTGTATAATCCCATCACGATTACTAATACTGAATGCGTCGCGGTGTTAAAAAGGCGTGGGTTATGTGAAGTTGGTGATGTGGATTGGACGCGCAGCTTCCCTAGGAGTTGGCTTATGATTGAAAAAAAAACGGCACAGGTGAGATTCTGTCTAATGTAGACCACAAAGATATTCTAACGGTCCAATCGTGCTCAGCAACGACTCCGTATCGTGTAGTGGCAAGGCTATGGCATGATTAGAGCCAGTCAGCTCAAGTAAGCTATCATGTCACATACCTCCAGGCTTGATTACCGGTGCACATATATCTGCATCCCGTTACCAACTTCTTCAAAACCTCCACGACATCAGGGCGATTTTGATAGGCATGATAGAGCCTCGCGGTACAGATCTTGTACTCTGCCGAGCAGCGTGCAAGCAGATCTAGTGCTCGCTCCAGCGCTCCTCGGAGGCTGCCAGTCTCGGCGTATAGCACGAACAAGATGTTCGAGGACGATGCGCCCGCGACCTGAAACACTTGTCAGCACTGTGCAGACAAGTATACCGACTGTACATGTGGATCTCACCAACTCCTTCTGCACATAGAGCAGATCGTCCATACTGGGGATTTATTAGCATTCGATCCACTTGGCCATCACGAGGATCTGACGACTGACATCGAGGTCACACCATTGCCAGCCTCGTATACATCATCCAGTAGTTTGAAATCCTGCACTTCTGCAGGCAACTGTACTTCGCATGTGTAACTGCAAATTATCAGCGGCCGGTGCTTTGACAGTGGCAGATCTTCAGTTGTTAGACCTACAGCAATGCCGCAGTGGTAACCTTCACAGCACTTGTAGCCATCCTTAAACGCCAATACTCTTCGAGAGTTGGCAAAGACTGATCAACACGTAGACCTTGCTCGTATCCGACCATTTCCAGATAGATGCGAATCTCTTTGGCAAGATTGTGCCGTTCGTCTATACATCTCCATAATCCAGCTAACGTTCTGCTCGGCGTCTCGAAGATTTTGCTTACGCAGTATCATGTCCACACAAAGTCTTTGCCAGACATCTCGAGATGTCTCTAAGATGGGCCGAAAGGATTTGTTGACTATCCTGTGTGGTGATAGACCTAACAGCTCACGTACGAAATGTATGATATCGTCAGATACGTCGTGTATTGGGGGATCAGTTGCCTGGCTAATCAGGAGTGGCCAGGTGGCTTAAGCGAGACCTGGCGACTGCTGATTAGCTACCGTACTGCCCGGTGCAACGCCCGGTCTCCAACATCAAAACAGCAGGTCAACTGAAGGCTATTAAGCCATGTACGATAGCTATAATCATGAGATTTTTTAGAGTCAAATTCTATACGCCTTGATTGATATGCGTGGCTATAGAAATCGCACTGGAGTCCAAATCGTGCGCCCGCCGCGCGAGGTTCAGGCTGGAGCTATATGAGACTCACGAGGCTGCGCACTGCTTTGAGGCCCTGCGATAGGCTTCTTTTTTTGATGAGCCTTAACAAGAGCTTTAATGTTTCTTCTCTTACTCTTTTGGGCAGTTTGTTGAGCTTGCTGGAGTCGTTGTTGAGTCCTACGAGCTACCTGTCGTGAGGCTCGATCAGCAGCCTCACGAGCCTTCTCCTCTTGCCTCATCAATTGAGCTGCTGCTCTTGCTGCACGCCTTGCCTCAACTGCCCTAAGCTTCTCCTGCCTCCTCTCCTCACGTACGCGAGCTGCCTCAGCCTTCTGGTGTTGTAGTTGCTCCTCCTCGAGCTCTTCTTGGTGCTGGCGATCACGTGCATTCTTCACCTTCCTTGGGGACCAGAATATAGCGCCACCGTGATACTCCTCAGCTGCCTCTAGAGGCAGAGCCTTGCCTCGCTTCCTACGCTTCTTCTCATTGATGGGAGCTTCCTTGAGTCTCACATTCTCATGCTCAGCTAGTACTGATCTGATCGAGAGTCGGTGGATCGTTTGGTTGAGCTTTGAGATCTTTTTCTGGCCTCGATCAGCTACAGCGTGATCAACCAGCTGCCTAATCTTCTTCCAATGAGAGGCACTTAAGGCTAAGAAGTCGCTATCGCCTAATTGGCCTGATTGAGCTAGCTCATTAAATCGTTTAAGTATCACCTCTGGCTCGAAAGGTGAGAGGCCAGTTGCCTCAAAGGCCTTGAGTATAGTATCTGTCTTAAACGAGGCCTCCCAGGCAGCCATAAACATGGGATAGAAGTCTCTTTTGCTCATAGACGTGAGCCCTTAGTAACTCTCCATGAGTGCAGCTACCTGTTTGAGTAGGCTGATGAGAGTGGCTTGAAAATGACAACGTCAAGCGGCTTGTGTCGAACTGAATTCGCCGATTGCTCAGATATTTATCCAACCATTCCTCAGCAAACCCTGGGTAATCATCACAGACAGTCGCAAGTAGGTCAACGCAATCAGCTGTATCTGCGCACTGGGTTACATTAAGAACAGAGCACAGGACATCCTGACCCGCCGTACTCGTGGATTCGATCGAGGCGAGAGATTTGGCCATCCATTTAGGATTGTGGTACCCCACGCAGGAGCTGGACACCGCACTACTAGCCACTGGCAGGATAGTAGACGACTGATGGCAGACACAATGTCCCCTGGTTTCCTGCGAAATGTGGCAGGTCCACACAATCACTCTCATGCTAGATCCCTTGTACAGCTGTGGAAAGCGAAGGGAGCTCTTGCCAAAGGTCGAAGTTTCGATATAGCCTCGGACTTGAAGGATGTTTTGGACGACAGTATCTTCGCCGCCGCATTTGTTGTGTCTCGTGGTGGTATAGACGCCAAATTGGAAGCACTGTCTTGGGTAGCCCGGAGATTGCACTGAACTCTCCCTTTTGTGCTTGGCATCTTGCATTTGCACTAAGATTCTACCCAAAGCTTCGACTAGCTGTCCAGCGCAAGGATCGCTTCATACAATAGAGGCTTGACGAGGCATGGAAAAAATTCAACCGACTCACAAGCTCTGAGACCGATAGTAAATCAGCTGCTGAATTCCTGATTGCTCGTGACGTTGCACAATCAAGCAAAAGTGGTAGGAAGGCACACTATGATAGCCCGATGGTGAAGGACGAACTCTTCCTGTTCATGTTCGCTGGCTTCGAAACAGGCCCCACAACCGTAAATGGGGTTACTGTCCGTACGCAAGTACGGCTTAATTCACGGCGCAATTGCGGCTCAATACAGTCTGTGCGCCAAGGGGCCACATGTAGATAAGAACCCTCCTTCTCCGCAAGGAGAGAGAGGGTAGTAGTCAAGTAATCAACAGAATCATCTTGCCTGCTCACCTTTTGGCGTACGCCTGCGGGCGTACACATCCAATACCCGGTCAACCGACATTTACTGATTTTGTAAGATCTCGTTTGAACGAGCTTGTGGCTGATTACTCGCAGGCTTTCAGTTTCTGATCAAGCTAAGCTAAGAGACACTCTGCGTGAATCTTTGGAGGATACTTGTGAGTAAGGTGAGCCACCAACACTTGATGCCATACACAAAACCAAGATAACTTTACATGTATGCATTTTTGGAGGAGATGACACGGTCGTCTCCTACCTCCATGTCGAATGGGAGGATTACTACACAAGATGTTGAAGTTCTAGGATATCATATCCCAAAAGGTGTTGAATTGCGGCTGGTGGTAAACCGGCACTCCCTTTCGATCTTCAACAACAGCTGCAGTAATGCATGTCCCCAGAATATTGGACCAAGCCAGAAAGCTCCACCCTCGGACATCCCAGACAGCCGGCACAGAAGCGGGAACGAATCAGAAACACAGAAGTCGCCATGAACTGGAGCTTGGGAGCCGCACAGTCTGGCCGAATTCATGCCTGAGAGATGGTTCCGCAAGAGTGAAGATGGCACATATGAGTTCGACCCACAAGCAGGTCCAAATCATTCATTTGGGGTTGTTCCGAGAGGGTCTCTTGGTGAGCAGAACTTCCATGCAGTCAATTTGTGGAAATCATTACACTCGCTGATATTCCCGAAAGGCAGAAGGCTCGCCATGCATACTATGAAGACCTTTTTTGTGCTTGTGCTCTGGGAATTCGAGCTGTTACCGCTGCCTTCCAAGATAGACTCTTTTGCTTCGGTAGACTTGCTCACACATCAGCCGCTGGTTAATCATGTTCGTCTACGATCAAGCTCACTAGGCCGACCACGAGACTTTCGCGTTTGAAAGGTTCCCATAATACCACATGAATGAGACAGGGGTATGTGCCAGCACCAGAGTATGAGGGTACACATGGCTGAGGGTGCCTTGTTGCCTATAATGACTGCTAAAAGCTGTAAATAGGATGACAGTGGGTAGACGGTACAGCTAGAGTGGTTGAACGTTGCGCGTTGCACGTTCCCAATTCAACCTCAGAACAACGACGTCTAATAATCGTAGCAAGTAACCCATAAATAACACGTCGATGTCGGCCAATTCGACAAGTCAACATCCCATGGTCATATGTACAGGAATGGACTGTTATCTATCACAGGGATGTATTGACTCACAAATTCATGGGACACATCTGTGCCGAAATCCCATCGATAATGCCTATGGTAATGATAAAAGATACAAAACACGAGACTTCATCAATCTCCTTGCTCACCCATCCAGCAAGGACTAGGAGGATATCGTCTTGTGATTTGCGATGGAAAGGGAGGTACGTGGGTCGTAAGCCGATATTATACGCAAGAACCGTGATTAGGTAATTGCCACAGACAGTTGCAAGTAGGCCAACGTATATAATACCTCTGTGCACTTACTTGCATCGAGAACATAGCACAGCCATACTAACCACCACACTTAGAGGACAAAAATTAGCAAAAAGAAAATGAGAAACATACAACAGCAGATTTGCCAGTGGTCACCCACTTGACTACTACTCCGCCGGTGGGTTAATGTTCCCGCTCGGAAAATTGCCTTTCTGTTCGTACCAATATTTGGAGTGATCGTACGAGTCACCTGATCATCACATGATCAGCCTCTGCACGCGACTTAGGGGCTAGTGCAGGAGTATATAGTCTTCTCGTACGATAGCTTCAATCAGTCAATCAATCTGCAACAACTCAAAGTTTGCAACTTGCTTCACACCGTACAATTGTACTTGCTTTACCTAAGGTGAAGTTCTACCAACACTTTCCGAGTTTTCAGTTATGTGCAAATGCGGATTTCATCATACATGTATCGAATTACTGCCATCTGTTTTCCGCCTGCAATAACCTCTTACAGTACTTTGAAAAGCGATTTCAATGACTTGCAATCTCTCTAACTATTTACTTGTACAATATAGTCTTATGATACTCGTGTCAGATATGAGCAAGGTTGGCCGCATCACAGGCTCGGCTGGAATGGAACTGCATGGAATGGACCGCGCGGCTGGTCGCACAAGGGCGGGGGATAATAGCCACCTGTTCATAGATCAGACGAGGGAGGACAATCAATCACTTCAATCATCAACATTTTTCAAGAACCCCTTTAGATCTCGCAACTCGTTTCATAGCGTATTTATGTGATGTTGTTACTTAGCCGTCTCTCTATATACAATCCTAGAGCAATACTTTTTTGATCGACCGCGTCTGCCATGTGAACACTGATCAGTAGAAGTGTTCCTGCTACCAAAGGCATTGTTAAAATCCAAGCTAGAAAGTCGTCGTCACTCACACCAGTGAAACATGAACTTGTCCAATGCAATCCGGGATTTAACATGATCCGAAGAACAGTCTGGTGACAAAGGTACAAGCTAAACGAGATGCGTCCTAGGAATTGTGCTGCCCTAGATTCGAACGGTGCTCGGAGTCGAGGTAGTATACGCATACTACCAACGACCAAAATGGCGCCGAATGTATGCCATGTGCGCCACGTTGTTTCCGTGTCCCACCACGGAAGCGGAGGAGATAAGTCGAGGAAGAACCAATCCGCCGGGAAATTTGCGCCAGTCCGAATTGGTGTGGGTAGACATAGAAGGCAGATGCCCGCAACGAAGACCAAGTACTTCAACAACGTTGAAAGTCGATCCAGTCCGGTCTCATATGAACTCAACTCCCGGTGGTCGCGATAAGAATGGGATACATGTGGCTGTATTTCTTGCTGTTTATGTGATTCAGAAGCGTTGAGTTCTGCAAACAAGACTCCAGCGAAGAAAGCCATGAATACGGGTGTGCCATTCCACCATGACCTCACACAAAGAAGTCCTATGATTATCATTCGTACCATCTCTCGAGTATTCGACAGCCCAAGGAGTGTCAAGTATACTTTCATAGAGCCACGAATTTCCACAGGGATGGTCCAAAAGTCTGACATGATGATCAGGGTAGGTGGTTATGTATTTCCCAATTTACTTACGGTCATTGAGTGTCAAGTTCTGAACATTTTGCACATTGATGATGCTGATAAAAGACCGGATTAGGCATTGTATGTGCGGGATCGGAGACTTCCACGGTTTTGCGCCTGGACATCCTGTACCTTCTTTGAAAGGCATGGTATAAAGCCCAGCATAGTACAGTACATGACTCGCTAGCATCATAATTGCGACCGGGAAGCACAGCCGAAATGTCCTCCTAACCACACTGCTCGTCAACCTATGGTAAAATCTGGCCAGTGAACCTTCATGACGGATTTTGATCAGGCCGATTGAGACGGAGTATCCGGATACGATAAAGAAGATATCAACCATGCCTGGCCCTGAGAAGAAAACCCGAAAGGGTGCGATTTGAAATAGGTGTCGATTTTCAGATGCTGGAAAGTCCCAAAAGGATCGATAAGGTGTGAAAAACCTTCCAGCTGTCATATGGTACCAAACAACGATAACTGCGGCGACACCTCGAAGGCCATCCAACCAAATCTCCCTGCCTGTGGAGGCTGATCTTTTCGCCATATTATGAAGATTTCTGTGCATACAAACGCGGTGATCAGAAGCGGGGAACATCGAGGAGTGTGATGATTTGATGTGACAGCCGGCTTCTCTCAAATTCGTAGCTTCGGTTTCAATTCTGACAATTGAGGATGATATTGGAGGTGAAGAGTCGAGGTGCAGCGGGGATCATCAATGGGATGATTTACACATCCAGATCCAAAGCTTTCAACGGTTCAAAAGCAGGAAGGTGTCGTGTAAGGTGTCAAGCCTCTCGATATTCGACGCTAAGTGCAGATGAAATCGCTCGAGAGGTTCTCAGAGAATAGATATTGTAGGTTTTCTTTGGGATTGAGATCGAGAATAATCAGACTCGTTAAGCCAAATATTTTTCAGCTGGTGTGAAGAAATGTTGATCACAATTCGGGTGATTTGTACGAGTGAGGGAGCGCTATCAATCCTTGTCCCAACATCCACTTTCACGCTACTACCGTATAATTCTACCGAAGTCGCCGAGCGCTAGCCAGGGGCGGGAGCTGCGCTAACCGAAGGCAATTTAAAACACCTCAACCACTGCAGAGCTTAGCTGTATTTAAAAAGACCACGTCAGCAGTTTAGGCCTATCAGTGCTGAGGGCTGTTATTTAAACTTATTAGGTGCGAACCGTCCCGTGTCTAACGTTCGACGACTTGGGCAGAATCATACGGTACAGGGTCTCTGCGTGCAAAGTTGCACCCTGGATAGCGCAGTCGATCAGTTGCCATGAGCTCCGATAAGCTGAGTCTAATTATCATGCTCAAATTTGACGTTTTTATCCTGCTTTACTGCCGTTTTTCCTCTAAGAGAATAGATGCGCGACGGTCCGACGCGTTGATACATACTGATAATAGCTAGAATTCACCAGGATGCGAATTGGCATTTGGACGGCCTGTACGTACCTACCTGGTGACGCGTCATTGTCATATCAATTGCCTGATACCGCACCACAGAAGCACCGGTGAGACACCTCGCGTACGATAGATAGCCTGATATCTAATAAATCTCTTGCAAAGTTGGCGCGTGATTCGAAAGCCTAAGGAATCCTAGCTATGAACTAAGCCTATCTATGAACTCCTGTAGGGGCCATGAATCGAACTCCGTTTCTTCGTGCGTAATTGCCCTCTCTCTGCGATGCCGCGGGACTCAGGAGTGCATACGGAGTTCGCAGCGTTTCAGAGGCGAGCAGGGCTGGCAGGGCCCTGGTATCTTATCAGGTGCGGCAGCATAGACTACGACAAAACAACTCTAAGATTGAGCAGCCAAGGACGCGCCGAGCCGAACTGCTTGCTGATAGCAACAGTAGGTGCGTAGGTCGTTAGTGATGATGCGTTGTGTACTATACTGCACTTTTTAACCCCCGGTAGGACGAAACACGCCTAGCATCAATGCGATTCCAGCCCTACAGCACTAGCAAAACGGAAATAGTGGAACAGTATTTGTGGGGAGGCAGAGATAATACAGTTCTAGCACGGTATTAGATTTTTACTTAATTCTGTTGAGGCATTCTGCTGCTACTGCAGTTGTAGCTACGCGAGGCGTCCCAGCGGAGCTGCTCACTTGCGATAGTACACTAGATCTACTGCTAATGTGTATGCCTACTACTGCAGCGCATGTGTAGTGCAGCGGTCCAGTTTAAGAAGGCCTGCAAAATCCCCACCTCAAGTACAGTACACTGGACCCACTTCTAAAATGTGTGCCTACTACTGCATTGCAGCGCATACGCAGCGCAGCGGTCCATTTCAAGAAGGCCCGTAAGATTCCTCCGCAGTAAACCGCCGGCGTATGCTCGTTTCGCCCTTTCCTATCTCGTGTGACTGGTGTGATTGTGTTTATTTATGATCTAAAACCTCACTGTGATTCCTTTTTGCTTTGTCCAAGGCTCTTTCAAGAAAATACTTACAATGGGCTGGCTGCGCACAAGACTTGAGCGACTCTGCTCATATTCCTTCTCTTTGCTATCAAGATCACACGAACTGGAGATTAAGCGCAAGCACCACTCAGAGCTAGAGACTCAGAATCTTGTCACTGCATTTGCAAAGCTTTCTAACTTCATTGGCTGCTTAGTTGCAGCCACGCTTTACCACTATCTGACCTTTTACTGGTCCGATTACTTTTTCACTTTCGACACCATTATGACAGTTTATTTTGCGGAACACTGCGGCTGGGCTAATGAGAGAGTCCGTCAAAGGGGCGATACGCATGCACAAAGAAAGAGCGAGGTTTATCCAGATCTGAGCCTGGCCGAAAGAGGAGAGTATCGTACGCCTCCCAAACGTTCGCCAGAGCCTGATCTTGGGTGTATTGCTGCAATCGTAGGATATCGCGAGGATCCTGTTATTTATACCAAGGCTCTCGAAAGTTATCGGGATGCAGAGAGATGTCAATTTGTGCTTGCTTGCATTGATGGCAATCAAAAAGAAGACCAGGCAATGGTTGATGTTTTTCAAAAGGTGTGACGCTCAATTTTCGTTTTCCAACATTCGCCATCTTGCGGGTCAGCTAATAATGGTTAGGTCTACCCAAGTGGCTCGGCTGTTCTCAATCTTCCTATTCCACTCGTGGACATTGCACTCCAAATGGATCGCGATGAGGATACTTTGGGCAAAGACGAAATTCTTATCGAGAAATGCGTAGCATTGGCTAAGCACACGTTACTTGAAAACCACATACATGTCACAGGTCCTGATGCCATAACTCATCTATGTGTGGCCCAGCCTCATATGCACAAGAAGGGCATCATGTTCACCTCTTTCATCATATGTTTTGCCCTGTCTGACCTCCTGGGTCTTGAGTTCGTGTGGACTTCTGACTCAGATTCTATGGTCCACAAAGATACGATTAAGACAACAATTGAAACCATTCGTGGTGACGACAAATGTGCAGGCGCCAGTACTGCGCTGAGAATCCACAACGGTAAAGACAATCTTGTTACCACGCTGGGGAACACAATTTACTTGAATGAATTACATCTTTCAAGATGTTTTTCGAGCGCTGTAGGCTCCAACGATTGCCAGAGCGGACCTTGTGCGGCATTTCGCACCAAGGTTATCAAACCTGAATTACTGGCTTGGTACAAGCAGAGAGTCTTTGGGAATTGGATGGTCAGTTTTCTTCTCTTTTCATCAACATCGTACTTAAAGTGTACTTGTTGCTCATAGCACTGATGGTGAACAGGTCGTCAACGAAGATAGACACATGACCACTCGCCTCCTGCTCTCGGGCTATCGTGTCCGCTATATCACACACGCAGTGACCGCGACTGAAACACCCGTTACTCTCCGCCGTTGGCTTCTCCAGCAAGTTCGATGGTCTCGCGCCGTACACATCGAGTCTTACGTTCATCCAACCATGTACCTCCACCAACCACCCCTTTTCTTCTATGTTGCGTTGCGGCGAGAGCTCACATCTCTTGTTCACTTTACAACGATCACATCATACTGTCTCGTAGGCGTCAGCCCTTTCGCACATTTTATACCAAGGGACTATATCGCCAAATTTGTGTTGACCGCTGTTTATTTGAAGACAAGGAACCCCATCAACCCTACGTGGGGCGAGTGGGTCTGGTCGACTCCTGCTGCTCTATTTTTCATGATACCACAACCAGCAATTCAAGCTTGGAGTTTTGTAACCATGCTTGCTAATGAATGGGGTACATCAATGAGGGGGGAACTGAAGACACAGGAACAGAATCGATGGAGAGAACTACGGAAGAAGGCTTGGGAGGTAGGGTTTTTCGTTATTTGGATGGGCATTCTTGGCGGAGCGGCCGGTCGTTACATAAGTTCAGAGTTGGGACTAGATGTATGGACAAGCGAGTTATGCATAGGAGTAGGCATGACAGTCATGTGGACTATTTTTGGATATTGGATTCTTACTATCGAGGAATAAGATACCTCTAAATTAGCAGGATAGCGGACGGGAAGCCTTGTTGTCAACTTCCTATGGTCTTATGTAAAAGGATGTTTCGTGGGAGATTGATATGTTCCCGTTACTGGCGAGCGTATGGGACACATCTGGGCCGAAACTCTATGCTCGAATGTGATGCTCACCCATGCAGCTTGCTCATTGTATCTTCATGAACACAATAAACCTAAAGCTGCTTCTAGTACCATCGGAAGTGTTGGAGCTCTCGATATCGCCATCGCCATCGTACATGTTGTCCTCGCAGCTAGCGCACATCTTCCAAGAGCCTTTTACTAACAGTCTATCTTTGCATATGACCGTACCTCTCAGCCAGCTCAATCGATGTTCATGACTGCGTCTGAGAATGGAAAAGGAACGTCACACTACACTTCCCGGCGCTCGCGTATGCGTAGCCCAAATGCGCGGGGCTCGGGTAACTGCACCTCCAAATCCATCGGTATTTCACCCGTATCCTTCTACCCTCCACTCGTCTCGCTCACTTGCGTTTCCTCGATACTCTGCCTTGTTTTTCTCTCTTCTTTATTCTCTCTTTCTTGCCTCCCAAGTCCGGCCAGTTTTGCTTCCAATTCTTCCTGCCTCGCTTGCATTTTCTGCTCTTCTTCTTGGGTTTTCGCTTCCGCCGCCGCCGCCGCCGCCGCCGCAGCAGCTTTAGCTGGTTTTTCTCTCTTCTTATCTTCATGCCTCTGGTCGCTCTCAGCTCGCATTGTGATGATGTGATCAAAATCGATTCCGACCAGCCTGAATGTTGTCCAAACCAGTGTCGCCGTACCAACGATGGTGAGTACTTCTGTGCCGACTGCGAAGGTCAGATCAGTGCCCATTGACCTAACATTTGGAAGTGAATTCACTAAAGACACCAGCTAACTTGCCACCATGATAAATCGGGTCCTGTCGTGACTCGCCATTACCGCCGGCCTTCATGTAAAGACTTTCGAATCCTTGTATTCTTAATGCAAAAAGTGCTGTAAGGAACGCGGCGCAAATATGATCGTGATAATGGCAAAGCCGACTGCTGCGACACTGAGTAGAACGCTCGCGTGTGAGTCCTGCACGCTAGCATGCGAATCCTGGATGCTGACCTATGTCCGCTTTAGG
This sequence comes from Parastagonospora avenae f. sp. tritici 18332-5, assembly GCA_022559985.1. Classification (NCBI taxonomy): domain Eukaryota; kingdom Fungi; phylum Ascomycota; class Dothideomycetes; order Pleosporales; family Phaeosphaeriaceae; genus Parastagonospora; species Parastagonospora avenae. The sequence continues at coordinate 22,076 of JAFJTR010000087.1, forward strand.
TTCAGCAGATCTTGGACGTTGCTTTCAATGCGCTCGGCATCCGCATCAATCTTTCGCACTCTCGCCTGGTAACGCGTAAGCATGTTCCGAGCCTGTAATATTGGAGTCCACTCTAGTGGGTGCCATTCCGGTTGGGGATTGTCAACCGCCAGCGCGGCTTTTCCATCATTCGCCTGCTGCTGTGATGCAACTTTGGCTGCTCGGTTTCTCTGAAAATTATCGATCAATTTATCGAGTATTGTTTCCTGTTATTGTAGAATGTACTATATTATGTAGAGCTCACTTCGAAAATCGGACAGATTTTCGTGGAAGCTCTCCTCTTTCTTGAAAATGATCTCATCTCTTTTGGTTTCTTTGGTGTAATCTTTGACAGCTAACAGGATTGAAACCACTTGACTTTCGAAAAGGTCGAGCTTTGTGGGTACCTTCAGCCACTCTTCCAGCACTTGTTCTTCTCCAAACGAGCGGATATACTCTGCTACGATGAGGCCCGTTTGGATTTCTGTATCTACTTTCTCATAAGACAAGATCTTCGAGCCGACCTCTTCTACACCTCGTGGTGCAAAACCCCTAAAGCGCTTCGACTGTAGATTGATACCGTGTGCGGATACGATGAAATTGCCGGTTCTCCATAGCCAGAGTTGTGGCACAACCAGGAGAGGTTTCAGGTGTTCTTCCGCCTTCTCGTATTGTCTGGAGACAACTTGTCCGGCGTTTCGTGTCATCAAATCATCCCTTTTAAGATCAGGAAAGTAAGCCTCTTCCAACATGCGCTCAAGATGAACGATTCATTCCGGTGAGTGCTCGCCAGAGGCGGTCGTCGTCAGTGTGGCGCGATAATCCTCGTAGTCTTTGCGCGCATTAGCGTGTCGTTGGGTCGTGGTGAGCACCAAGGTTGGGAACTGGTGATGTAAGAGTGAAGAGGTCTTTCCACTTCTCTTGCACTCACTACAATAATACCCTTGTTGGTCTCTCAAGTGTTTGTCCAATAAGACACCTCTCGATAGGTCAGAAGTGGGTCTCCTGGAGCAACAGGTGCCGCTCCAAAGCACTGCTTGAACCCCGTAGCGGACTGCTCAATAATAGCTCTCAACATGAACTATATGTGTCAAAAAAGCTGCAACTAGAATACGAGATTCACCTCGAGAACCAAACCCTGAATGCGTTAGTAAGGTTATCATATTCCAGGGTATAAATTGTGTGGCCTACATTCGTAGATGAGACATGAAACCATGTCAACTCGTGGATCGCTGTTTTACAATCCTTACACCATTGCCCAATTCTCTGTACTGCAGTCACTGGTTCAAATTCTTTGGTTGTAGCTGATATGTCCTGGTCCAAGACTCGGAAGCTTGTATAAAAAACATCACATCTAGCCGGCCCCATGCATGATGTGCTCCGGTCCAGCGGACTTCGAATTTCCTTGCCATGCTGGTTCAAACGACTTCTCATGTAGGATCGGGAAGCTTCCAGTTTTTCAATCTTCTGAAAACGGTCAGAGGCGTGTGATGAGAACCTAAAGAAATCCCGGATCCGAGCAGAAGCTCAAGGCTCTCCAGGAAAGTATATTGTACGATTCGTTCCATCCAGGATATACCCTCTGTCGCCGCTTCGAAGACGTAACGTATATTCTCCAGGGTATGGTCTTCTTGGAGGATTTTGATTCCTAAACCGAAGGTCTTGTCCATCTCCTTGAAGACATATGATAGCAGGGTCCTACGACCGAGCACACGCCTTTATCATGCCCGTCTGGCGCCCGACCTGCGAATTCCGCCCCCAAATCCAACCTTTTCAATCCAATTTTGTGGCTGCATGATCCCACCAGCAGATGCAGGCATAAGAGAGCACAACCAGGATGCAGTATCACTGGCTGGCCGTCAATGGATAAGCGGATTAACCGCCAACCCAGAGTAAAACCGCTCACATTGCGAACCAAAAAGCATCGATATGTAAACATTCGGAATTGCTACTACAGGTTACCGGCTACGACGGAAAGTGAACAGAAGTGTGATATACTTACGGGTAAACAATCACACACAGTGCCACTAAGTCACGCATTTGAAAGAACATACATAGCTTCGGGTGATTAGAAAGGCTGCCTGCTTTTCTACCCCGGTCGCTTCCCGTAGTAGTTGAGAAACTGTAGTACTGACGTTTTCTGCAACGCGAGTCCCTGAATTCTGTAAAAGCGTAGCCACAGATAGCAATCAATCCCTAAAATAGCTTACAACGGCGATCGAGGGACTTTGAGTCGCAGAAAAATCTTCATCGATACAGTGTTTACACCTGATATGTTGTTCAAAGTGAAAAGCGGCATATGCTAATGTTATCTCATAGGATGTACATTCTCTGTACCATATTTTTTTCAGTGCACGCAGCGTAGCGAGTATCGATTTCGAACGCACCAATGCGATGCACCTCTTCACATAACACATGCGCTACGTTACTGTTCGCATGCTCAGCATGCTTTCATCACGTAACACAACCACAACCGCGAGCATTACGCAAAAGGCAGATGATCAGCGGCGAGGAAACATTGGCCAGGATCTTACCATCGCATCCGGGCACCTAGCCATGCAGCTTGTAGCATTAGGCATTGAGCTACGCAATCCTCCACTGCACCCCAGTCGCTTTGCTGCTTGGCAGCACAAAGCAGCATTGACGTGACAATGAGACAGTGGTACCATGCTTGAAACACAATGATCACGGCTTCGATCCATTACTTGAAGGTAAGTGATGACTCAATGATTATGTGATACACTGCGTAAGAGACATTAAATACATCTTCGCGCAATGCATCCACTACAACCACATTCCATCAAGGCTACGCCTCAACCATCACCCAATCCTCCAGACTCTGCACAGGCACGGGCTTCGAGGCATCCTATCGCCTCGCAGCCAACCACTCATTCGTCTCTGTCCAGAACTTCTTGTTCGACTCGGGAATCGCACTGCCTCCGTTCTTCACGCCCTCGTAGATGGCATCCCACAGCTCGAATGCTTTGGTCAGGTCGCCCTTGAAGTCGATGGATTGCGGAAAGTAGCGCGTTGAAGCGGTTTCGAGGACGCGGGCCTTTGTGTCTGGGGCGGTGGGGTTTGCGTCGTTGCTCAGGAGTTCGTCGAGGTAGGACTTGACGGCGATGCTAAGAGCGCAATTGTTGGGGAGGAGGAAAGGAAGTCTGTGTTATGTTAGTTTAGCTTGCGGGAGAATAGATAGAAGACATACTTCGCGGCGATTTGCGAGAGGTTGACTGCAGATCGATTGCAGCAGCCTGTCAAGAACATGTGCGTTGAAGCGACCTCGACGAGATCGCGGAGAGTTTGTCGTACCGTGTTTATGATGGAGTTGTAGCCGAGCAAATGCTGGCTTAGTGGTCCGGTGAAGCCGATCGGCCTATGTCTCAGCTCACCCAGACCAGCGACTCTCGACACGAGCATGTTGTATTGTTGATCTTTCGCTATGTGGATGTTAGCATCGTGAAATTCCCAGGAGCAGATGAAGACGTACTACTACCACGCATGGGTGCGCCATTGTAGGTCGGGAACATGTTGATCTCTGCGTTAAGGGTACTCATGCGCAACAATTCGACAGCTACAACGGCGGCATCTTCCAACTCCGGCTTCCCCTTCAAACCAGAGATGGCGGCCACAAGAACCTTACCCCATGCTGTGAGGTTGTGCTTTGCGTCGACGTACTCGCGCAGAGCAAGGAACCGCCATATCGAGTTGTATAGAATCTCATCTGTTGTCGATAGTGGACTAGCTGGGTTCTTCTTCGATACCGTTTTCGCAGCAAAATCAGCGTTTTGTAGCGAAAGAACGGCAGTACCCAAATGACCAAATCCGTCTTGTTTCGAGACAGCCTCCTTCAGAGTTGCCTCTTTGACATTCCAAGTGTCGACAATCGCAAGGTTGTCTTGAGTCCCCACCACGCGGATTTCCTGCGGCGCTGCTGTAGGGTCCGAGAACCAGCACCTCTGCTCCAGATTCTTATGCCGGTACCAGTTGTGCAGCGAACTCGAAAGCAGATTGATCGCCGATGTCCGCAGTGGTGTGAGTTTAGAGCTCACCAAGGTCCTATACTCTGGTGAGTCGCCTCCGTCCATTGGTGGGACATCGAAAATGTGACACGTCGTGCGCCATTGGAGCACTCGTGCGTTGATCAAGCCTGCTGAGAGATAGTGGTAGACCTCGTCCGGCAGCCTTGACTGCAGGTAATTGACCGCATCGTTGGGCATGCTGCTCGTGTCCAGAGGTTCGATCTTGCCCTCGATTGTGTAGATTGGATGATTCCTGACTGCAGAGCGCGCCTTTTGGTATCGATCTACATACTCCATCTGCTTGAAGCGCGGATCGTCGTGGTTGTTGATGACGACCGAGTGGCCCGACTTGCCGTTGCTCATGCTCATAATCATCTTGATAGCGCCGTGTGGTTTCAGGAGGTCTGTCCTATTCGGCGAGTTGAGATTCGGTAGCGTGGGAAGAAAAGGTGTGCCAGCGAGTATGAGGGCATCCACGAAAATGTCCTCTGTGACGGCGCCATTGTTGGCAAACCTTTCAAGATCACTGATGCATTTTGACCGCTTTGTCCAACGGAATTGCTTCTCCTCAAAGTCCCATGATGTGATAATCTTGTCGCATTCAAAGAGCAGGATGTCGGAGGAACCTGAGATGGCCGCGCAGAAGCCAGTGCGCTCCATGTATGCCAGCTATGTATTGTCAGTCTTCCGAAGTTCGCATGGCCGTGTTGAATGTACCTGGGCCCATGCGCTGTAGGGTGCGACGGTAAAGCGGATCTCGTGTTTGGTGAGGATGGCCTGCAGCGCGGGGAAGAGGTCTTCGGCTGTGACATATGCTGCGAATAATTAGCGAATGCTGCAGAGTACTTCTTAGGCTCTATCTCACCTGATTCGCCGAACTTGGACACTGAGGCTTCCGCCTGGTGAGTGTCGTACAGATTCCATGCATTGGCGTTAACTAATGCCTCATCTTGCTTTTGTCGGAACGGCTCGTCCTGCTTGGTGATGTCCAGCCCGCTGAAGACGAACCATGGCTCTATGCCTTCCCTCTTGAATGCCTCCAGATCCTCCTCAATATGTTGTTGCAGCGCCAGCGGAAGGCCTCCGAGCGCAGGTACGAGCGGCTCTTTTGCGCGGGGAGAGTTCAGGATGCGATTGGTGAGGTAATCGGCGGCTTCTACTCCTACGCGGCATCCAGAAAGCTCCTGCAGCTCGGAGAGCTCGCCAATGTTGGCGTTCCACTGCTCAAAGTCGCGAATCATGCTGAGCCTCGCGTGCGCGTGTTCGAGTGCGGGCGTCGGGAAATCGGGTCTCGGGGTAAGAATGTTCGGGCAAGGCGTTTTATTGTGGTGGTGTGTTCGAAGATGTCGTGGCTGCAGGTAGCTGAAGGACGGCTGTTTTGTCTCACTGCGGGGAATATCGAGAAGTTGGAAGTTTGGGGAATTGGAGCTTCCTCCGACACCAAACTCGGTCTTGGCACCCGTAACGGTCCCGTTCGATCTTACCGCTTTCGCCACTAGCTCCAGGTACAAACAAAGAAGGACCGGTGCATGTAGCCGCGCAAGAACATCTAATCATGGACGTGACCTATATCGATATCAATCAAAAGAAACAGTCCTCATCAGACCAGGTGAAGTTAGATCCAGGATTACATATTGAATCAGCAAACATGTTATCACAACTCACCCCGCTTATCTCTAGAAATCACAATCAAACCTCTGCCATCGTCTTTCTTTCCACATCCTACATCTCTCTCATTGTCATCCTCTCACCCCATCTCACCCCTCAAAAATGTCCCAATCCACCCTCCCCATAATCGACATCTCCACCCACTCCCCAGCCATCGCCCAAGAAGTCCTCTCCGCCGCCTCAACCCACGGCTTCCTCTTCATCAAAAACGATGCCAAAACCATCCCCCAGCGGGACATCGACGAAATGTTCGCTCTCGTGCGTCCCTTTTCCTCCCCCCCACTAAACCCTTTCCTAAACTCCCAAGTCAAAATCCTTCTTCTCCACCCCGCTCCCCCAAAAATCTTCCTTCGCAATCCACACCCCCTCCGCCGGCGGCCCCAACCGCGGCTGGGTGCGCATGTCCGGCGAAGCGCTCGACGCTTCGAATTCCGACCCCAAGGAAGCGTTTAACATCGGGCCGCCGTATCCATCCTTGCAGCCCTTACCAGCCCCATTATGCGCGCACACGGAGCTAATAACACGTTTCCAAAAATCGTGCCACGCGCTGTGTGTGTCGATTCTAAGTCTGCTCGGCACTGCGCTGGATGTGGAGGAGGAAGGTTACTTCGTGAAGAGACATGAAGAGACTGGCAAGAGCGGGACGATTTTCCGCATGTTGTATTATCCCAAGACGGACTCTACATCACCGACGTCGATTCGCGCGGGCGCACATTCGGATTACGGGAGTTTGACGCTGTTATTTCGCTTGCCGGGGCAAGCTGGACTTGAACTGCTCACACCCACGGGGTGGACTAGGGTGCCTGTTGATCCATCCCCATCACCATCATCCTCGCCGCCGATTCTAGTGAATATCGGGGATTTGCTGTGTTACTGGACGAATGGGATGCTCAAGTCGACGGTGCACAGAGTGACGTTTGGAGGCGGGGAGGAGAGGTATAGTATCGCGTATTTTTGCCATCCCGGGGATGAAGTGAGATTGGAAGGGGTGCAGAGCAAGTTTATCAAGGCGTTTGGGGATAAAGGGCGTGAGGAATTGGAGGCACAAAGGGAGAGGTTGGGGATTGAACCGGGAGATGAGGGGGTTATCACTGCGAAGGAGCATTTGGAGAGGAGGTTGAAGGTTACTTATGGATTGTGATTTATGAGAAGAGCGGGAGAGGTTTGATGGTGTAGCGTATTGTGGAATATGGACGCCAGTATAATGCCGTGTATGGATGACAAGACGCCGTGTGTTATGCCGTGATGCTCGCTATGCAGAATGGACTCTCATGCAAAAAGACACTCCCACACTAAATAGCACTTAAAATCCCTTCTCTCGTCTCTTCCTCGGCACTCTCCCGCCCGCGTTTTCGCTCGCGACGTCTCGTACGACACCAATACCTTCAACTCTCACACTCGTTTCTGTCACTTTACCACCTAGTCGCTTGATCATCTGCTCCCTCGCTTTCGCTGCGCCGGGTGAGTCCCAGCCTAATTCTTGGCTCGGCTGATATTCCTGTGCCTGCTCTTTATCATCGTCGCCGTCGAGATTGAGCTGCCCAGAGCTATCAGCAGTAGAGTCATTCGAGCGTGTCGAGGTCGCGCGACCGAGTTGTCTGCGTCCTCTTCGACGGGTCAGAGCATTGGCTTCAGCCGGTGAAGGCAGTGGTTTACGATTCGCACGCAATTGCGCTAAAATGTCAGAATAATCCTTTTCCTCTGGGGGTTCTTCTTGTGGTGGTGGGGCTGCAGGCCCAGTATCTGCAGGGATGACAGAGTCGGGTGTTGGCTCTTTCGTCGCTCTAGTCTTGCGCTGGGCAACTGGCCTTATCAGTGACTCGGCAGAAGAACTACGCTGTCTTGATGCAGATTTTGAATCGATTGAAGTGGTCGATGGACGCCGAGACGAGTTTGCACTGATGTCTCGCAAGGGCATTGAAGCCGGGCCATCGAGGCCAGGTATCAAAGCTTCCTCATCATGATTTTCATGGCTAGGATGAATGCCGGGACTCGTTATTGGATCATTTATTGATGCAGGTGTTGGGCCCACAGGAACAGCGAGATCGAGAGCTCGAGGCTTCTGTGGACCCCTGGGGTTTTTGCCCTTCTTTGCAGCCTGCGCTTTCTTCTGCTGAAGCTCAAAGCTCTCTGCCGTAGACAACCTCGCCGTAGCCACTTCAGTTGATGCCTGAGGTTTCACCTTCGGCTTGTGTGGCTGAGGCGGCGCCAATGTGTTGAGCTGATACTTTCCAAACTGTTGCAGCTGACCATATCGCAGACAGTCCCACAGCCATGTCGCGTGGACAGCTGGGATGTGCCGATCAGTAGCAAATTTGAGTTTCTGCACATTTGGTTCCAGGGTATTGCAGACGATCACTGAGGTCTTGGCAGAAAGCTGTTCATCATATGTTGCTCCTAGCGAATGTTAGACTAGCGGGTACACGCGGAGTTAGTGTCTTACCCATGAAAGCAACAACTTTTGTCACATGGAGAAGCTCGATGCCGACGAAAGCGGTGGAGTTGATCGTGAGCCCGGCGAACCCTGTCGAAGTCAGCGTTATTGGATCGCAAAACCTTCATCGCTAGCACTCACCGCTAATGCTGTGCTTATCGAATGGCCTACTGAGAACGTCGTCTGCGGGGTCGACTAGTCGCTTCCCGTAAAGACATCGCTCCACCCACCAATTAGTGACTAGGTTCAGCATCGATCCGGCTCGTTCCGGAAGGGACGTGAGGTCGACTTGAGCGTCATGCGGAACCACAAGAAAACCGCTTGTGAGGTCATCCAGGGGAAAAGCGTTGAGTTCGGAACTTTGGGGAACACGAGCGCCCTTGTTTTGCAAATGTTGCCGCAGAATGTTGGTCTACCGAGCTGTCAGAAAATTCCAGGCTCTGTTTGTGACACAAATACCTTTTCTTCATCGAAGCCATGGGGAAAGACAACGCGGCCTGCAAAAACACCTTGGGCGATATCGTTGTGTGATTGTCGGGATGGTAATGCGACTAAGTGAGGATCGTTTGCAGGGTCTGCATCGGCGTGTGCATCATTTTCAGGGATCGTGGAATTGTGCGGATGCATTGCGGGCGTATGCTCTCGTGGTGTGTCCTGCTTATCCAGGTCTTCCGTCCAATCATCTCCATTGTCTTGCTGTCTTTCTGTGGTTGCTGCAGTAATGCCCGCCCACAGCTCCGCGCTCTGACTACCCAGTTTTGTACTGGCAGAGCGTCGAAGTTTTCTTCGGAACGGATTGAGGGCCTGGCTAGGTTCTGCTTCTCTTGCGCGCTTCGCACTCGCAGGCGCAGGCGAGAACTCTCTGCGGTCCCAAGCACCCTTGCCTCTCTCTTCGACTGGTATGGTTGGATGGTAGCAAGCCTCGTCGAGTACCATGCCGCGCTCAAGACTCTGCTCGAACCATTCCAGCGAGACGATTTTCATTCTCCAGTTGACTGCGTGCTCATACTTCTTGCCCGTGGGGGTGGCTGCGATGAGATGGGTGACGGCCTTGGTGAGATCGCCATGGTACTCGGCTCCGTTCTTGTCCACCGTCTCCTGGATGTATCGTCGCTGTTCGGCTGCGCCTTGTCAGCATTGTGCCATGGACTCGTGGTGCTTTCCTCACGATTTTCGAATCCCGTCAGACAGATCTTCAGCCCGAAGAATGTCGGTACCCGATGCTCCGCCTCCAGTGCAGCTACGTCCAAGTCATCGTGACCTTCGAGCCAGACCTCCCGCATGGCCTCAAGCCACGCGGGCGAGAGCACTTTGACATCTTCTCTAGCTCTGGCGACATAGCGATATTTGTTGCTGTCGATGCTGCCGACGATGAGGTGGGTTACGTCTGAGGTGAGGTCGAGCTTGATAGTTGCGCCCAGGTCTGCGCCAATGTTGCCCAGGTTTGTCTGGTGGTTGTGTTAGACCTAGTGTGTATATCCGTATGGCTAAGCACTTACGCGCTGCTCGGGGGCAATCGAGGTGCAGCACAGGATGGCACCGCTCAGGGGCTTGTTGCTTGTCCCTAATTCATATGAGTCAACAGATCTTTCGCAACACCTGGAGACATACGGTATCCCCCATCTAGTGATTCCATAGCGGATGTTGCCGCACGCAAAAGTCGCGATGGTTGTGTGCAGACCTGGGACGCGACGAGCTAAGGCGCGTTGCGGGGAAAGCGCGGGTGGAGCGAAGTCACGTGCCTGAAGCCACACCCGATCGCCTCACATCATGGTTGGACTTTTCGGCGCGATCGTTCCCTGACGATCTACAAAGGCCCGAGTGGTTACGTCGCTACGTCGCTACGTCGCTACGACAATTTCTGCTGCCCTATGCCGAGGTCAGACCGACCGTGATTGCGTGCGCTATGGGAATAAGGACTACAATGACTATGACGAGTATGACGGCCTCTAATCTCTCGGACTCAGATGTGAGCTGGCATCGGCTCATGTGCCTGCCGACACCGCAACGTGCGGCGATCACGCAGCAATCCTTCTCCAGACCTCCAAATTGAGCACCCCGGACGCGGATCACTACGCAATCGGGAACTACATTTTTTTGTTTTGATCCCAAGCAGGCATCGTCACATCCGTCCGCGCTACCTGCCAGTCTGCCAACCTGCACGAAGAAACTAGTCCCGCACCATGCTGCAGATTGGGCTGCATGCTCACAAACAGGAAACACCTCACTTGAGCGCACATGGATGCAGCTGGAAACTCGGTGCATGGGCGCGGTGAGAGGTGACTTGTCTCGAGATGAGTCGCTGACCACGTCTCGACTTGTCACCATTGCGCGCCGTGAGGCTTAGGCGTCTTGTCTAGTATGAGCTGTTGCTGTCCGCGCAAGCTGGCCGGAGCGCTGCGCAAGTACCTTGCCGAACCAGCCGTGGATGCGGTCGCTAGACTGCTCCAGGCTACGGCGCTGCGAAGCCCTGCAGAGATTCCAGTCCTTGATCGAGCTTTGGTGCACGAGATGATGTAATGCATCCGACCTTCCCTCTCGTCGAGCACGCTTAGGAAAGAACCTCTGCTATGGCCGGCGCGGAGCCTATGCCCGAGAAAGCCCCTCAACACCTCAGAGTTCAGTCTTTGTCACTATTGTTGACGCACCATTATTAATGTGCGCTCGCGACTGACGCTGCCATTACTGAAGCACCCACACGCGGCCGCTGCGCTAGCTATTGCAAACCATCTGCCCGAATCGCACGTTACCGCTGCGAACCCCGCTGAAACATTACAACCACACCCGACTCCGCGTCATCCGCCCACTCCCTGCAAATCACCAACGGCCAGCCTTCGCGCTCGCCCTGTCTTGGTCTGACATTCGGCTTCGTGACATGCCTGTCTGCTAGCCTGGGCCCAGGTCAAAACTACCGTGGTCCCTGCTATTCGTCTGTTGTCACAACCTGACTGAGCCCTCTTCACCCACGCCAGCGCATTTGCGTTTCCAGCAGGGAAATTCCCGTGCACATCCGATCCAGCGGCACCCTGACCGCTCCACAAGACTACCTTCGACAGCTGTCGCCGATCACACATTTGACCTCTACTATGCCCTGCACACCATTTTGATACCCTCTTGACCTGTGAGTCCCTGTCTCATTTCCTCTTCACCGCGTTTGGGCCTTTGTCTTGCATACCCCCAACATATACGTGCCCCTTCCTAAAGCATCGACCAGGGACATGGTTATGCTACTGTAACCAGCGTCCCCTTTGTACCCCTCTCATGACTCTCCAGAGTCGCACAAGCCCGTAGTTTAATTCGTGCACACCTTCGCTTCGTTATAAGTCTCCAAGCCGCCGCATGTCGAGCATTGCACACCCTGCCATTGACCCCAACTGACGCCGCTGTTCGCTATGACAGAATATCAAAACGTATATAGTGATCGTGGTCGTCTACGATACATTCCAGAACACCTCTTCGACGCCTCACGAGCACGTCGAGGCATCTACCAAGGGCGCAATCGTCGGCCGCACCGCATTCACATCGCACACGTCACTCCAGACCCAATCCTCTTCCGCCGCGAAAAACGGCAGTCTACCAGCAAAACCTACTTCACCGAAAAGCTGGCGGGCCCTAGGGAAAGCGCGAAGCGATACCTTCGATCCTTTATCGACAGCCGCTTCACCTCAGGCAAAGAGGCTACCGATATACCTACGCCTCGATCTTCGACGAGCACGGCCAGCAGCAACAGAAACTCTGTGGCATCCTTCCCAGAAAGAGCGGCGGCGGCAGAACCGGAGATGAGGTCTAGCAACAGGAACTCGACTGGAGCAATCAGTGCCATGACCGCACCAACCGTCCCTCGACCATCTCTCTCAGAATCGCCTTGGTCTTCTGGAAGAGCTTCAGCCAAAAGCATGATTAGCAGCGTCAAGTCCCTTCCCGAGGAAAAGCCTGTAGCATCTGGCGGAGGCGTCAACGTCAACATCTCGCTCACAGAGCCCGTGCTCTTTCTGCGAGGGTTTGAGCAAAATGAGAATTCCGAGCGGAATACGGCAATGTTGCGTGGAACGCTCGTGCTCAAGATTTCGAAACCCGCAAAGCTAAAGGCTATAACTTTAAAGTTCCGAGGCAAGGCCCTTACCAAATGGCCGGAGGGCATTCCGCCGAAAAAGGTTGAATTCGAGGAACTCGACATTTTGATGAGCCACACTTGGCCATTCTTCAACTCACAATTTCCCACCGCGGAAACTGGTACCGGCGCAGATCGTGTGGATTTGTACAAAACTACTGGTGGTCTCGGCGGCTCGCCAAACAACTCCTCGCTGAACCTGACTACCAGGGAAGCGAAGCGTCTGTCACTCCAGGTCAACCAATCGCGAAGCTTCGGCAAAGGTGAAACCCCATCTGGCGGACCATCGGTTGCACAGAAGGGGTACAGGACATTCAATGCGGGCGAGTACACATACAACTTCGAGCTCCCATTGGACAGCCATCTCCCTGAGACTATCGATGTCGACCTCGGTTCTGTCAAGTATGAGCTAGAGGCGACAGTCGAGCGGGCGGGAGCATTCCGTACCAATCTTGTCGGGACCAAGGAGGTCACACTCATCCGTGCCCCATCCGAGGGCTCATTGGAGCAAGTCGAGCCCATTGCTATCAGCCGTAGCTGGGAGGACCAATTACACTACGACATCGTCATTTCTGGAAAATCGTTCCCTCTAGGCGCACAAGTTCCCATCGCATTCAAGCTTACGCCACTTGCCAAAGTGCAATGTCACCGCATCAAGGTCTTTGTGACTGAGAACGTTGAATACTTCTGTAACAACAAGCGTGTACATCGAATGGAGCCCGTTCGTAAAGTCCAATTGTTCGAGAAGCGGGCGGATGGCCCACCAACTAGCACATTTCCCGGTAGCACAATGCGGATAGTGTCGGGAGGAGGAGTTCCGTATGATCAAAGAGCTGCGGCTGCACGCGGTGAGGATGTCCAAGTGCAGGACTCGACCAATCTCTTGGGTAACCTTGGTGGGGACGCCAATGTCGGTCCCACTGAGATGGAGTTCAACGTGCAACTACCAAGCTGCCACAATCTACGTGAAAAGGAAAAGGCACACAGGTTACACTTTGACACCACGTACCAGAATATTCAGGTACATCACTGGATTAAGGTATTTTATTCAAACAGCTCAGAGGTTTCCACGCTAATTCTTCATCAGCTTGTCATGCGACTGTCAAAACCCGATGCAACTGATCCCACTAAGAGACGCCACTTTGAGATCTCCATCGACTCACCTTTCCACATTTTGTCCTGCCAGGCGACACAAGCGAATACAGCACTCCCGGCATACTCGTCACCTGAGCCTGTACTTGGTGGTACACGAGTACCCGAATGCGGATGCCCCAACGCTCCGGTGCGGCGAACCTCTCCCACCGGCTTTGTGCCAACACTAAGCTCAATGGGCCGATTGCGAAACAACTCAGAAGCAGCAAACATTCCCACACCCCAACTCGCACGACCACAAGCTGCACACATCGGCGGGCCGACCGACTCAACTGTACAAAGACCTATCCACCTAATGCGAGTCCCGTCGTTCAACCCGCCAGCATTTAGCGAGGAAGAGCCGCCGCCACCCCTAGAGACTCCGCCTCCCCTATACGAGACCATTGCATCACCCACCAGTGGTCTCGCAGATTACTTCTCACGACTCTCGGACGCATACGATGACGACAGCGACCCCGAGCGCAATGATCGAGCTCGTGTTGAGATCCCCTTGACCCCTGGTGGCCGCACGAACAGAAGCATGGACGAAAGAAGAACGTGGCTCCCTGTCGGACATTAAGCACGACGCCCACCACCACCAACATTATATTTTATGACGACATGAGACATGCATCATGGATCCGGTACATATCATTTCATTTCCGACATGACATTTTTTGAGATGCAGCGCTTGTAGGCAGATGTTTTGCATGTTTTTGGGAACATCCCGGTGCGGAAATCTGGAGCATGGGTAAAACTTCTTCGGGGGCATAAATTCGTCTTATATCGCATTATTTACTACTGTTCGCTCTTCTGTTTACTCATATTTCGGACGGGTAGCTGGAGCACCCACAGCGCACAATCGGCGTCTACATACAAATTCAAGCGATCACACGCGCTATTCCATCAAGCGTTTGTACATAGTCCGCGTCACACATATAACCCAATACATCAAACATCAAACAATTCAACATTCACACATCCAACATGACGTCTTCGATGCAACACCTATTTCATGATGCAAGCTAACCATCCGACACAACCAAGCTCGAGCTTCCCAGTTTCCGCTAACTCTGCGATCCTGTGTTTCAGCACTGACACCACACGATCCCCTTTCTTCGAACCACGGCGATCCTGGTAGACGAAGCTGGGATGAGCCGGCGTGTCAGCAAGGACGAAGGGGCGGTGACGTGGGTGGAGATTTTCGGGGAACGTGTTGAAGCGGTACGGAGATTTTCTTTTCTTCTTTTCTTCGGTGAGACTTTCTAGTCGACTTGATGCCCAAGCGGATGCGCAGCCTCATTTTTGCGTTGATGTGAGGTGGGATAGGGGATCTGCGGGTCTAGACTTGGACGTGGAGGGTTGGGGGTGTAGGGAATTAAGGCGCGTGTTTGTGGTAGCGCGTGTGTTTGTTGTGTTGCTACCTAGTGATCCAATCCACAATTTTGGCTTAATGGTCGATACTATAAGATCGGAATCGACTTTTGGACTACACGAAGCTTCTTTCCAGTGAACGTTCTCCTATGTAAACATCATACTAGTGTCTCACACTCCAAAGTTGTGAATTTTTTTCACATGCACACTGCAATCCAGACTTACCGGTACGAGAGTCGTGTTGCTTTTCAGGTTGCCCAGACGTAGATCGCGATACACAATTATTGATTTTTGCGGTTTGTACCGCGACGCTTACCGCCACGGTGATCGCTGTGCGTAGCCACATATATCTGCATCGTCCCCAAGGATCTGAGGGGTTTACTTTCGCGCGGATTGCTTGAGTGCAGCCGACCGAGCTTCACCGCCAAAACGAAGACCTTACATGGTTCACGCCTCTTCGCTTATAGATACCCCACATCGGCTCTGCTGGAAGTGAGGCTGGAGTCTGAACGAACTCGGAGCAACACCAGTTTTCTGCAGTCTGAACTAGCTCGAAGCGACATCAATTTTCTACAGAAATGGAGATGGTTAATCAGCAACTGGACCTCGTCTCGACGACTCACATGGATGAGATTATCTTCGCGCCGGCTCCGATGATGCAGCACTCGAGCGCAGATTGCCCCACCGCAAATCGCTGACTGAAGTCTTGTCGACAGGCTTGGGTGCATGTTCTTGCAGAGCGCTGCATAGATATCACACATCATGTGATCATGTGACGGCGAAGCCGCAGCGTCTTTGTGGGCGGGACATGTTTGCTCTGAAGAGATTAGCTGCACGTGACGCGGGCACGATATCTGAGGTGCGGTTTGGTGTTGGGGAGGCCCTGCCAATCGGAAAGCGCTGCATCTCCGCCGCGGCTGGTGTTTTGGTGGAGAGAGTGAAACGGTCCCAACGACTTCATGACGGCTTGACAGTTCCTAGTGATCCTGCGTGTCGGTTCTCCGCCAGACAGCATCGTTATCGTTGTTGTCGCGCGCGTTGAACTGGCAAAAGGGCATCTACAGCGATTTCAGGTGCCGCGCGATTCGCCGATATCTGGCCTGCAGCAATTACGACAGCCAAGGACGTACCAAGAGGCTAGCATCAATTACTCGGCAACAGTCCTCCGCCTTGTCCGCGGGTCCCTCTGCCATCTCTCGCAGTCGTCGCAGTTGTTTCTGCTGTATTCTCCACGACGCGCATTGGGTGTGCGACTGAGCCTGAAGACACGGCTTTGCAAACGGAACGCGCCATTGTTGTCTCGACCAGACAAAGTTTGGGAGACTGGCTAAGCGCGAACCAAGTCAAAGGGCAAGTTTGCGCCCACGATTTGAGCTTTTCACTTCCAAGCATCGCGCCCAGCGCAACTTGCGATCCTGTAAGCTCTGCGCGAATTCTCTTGGGGTTTCTTAAAACTCTGCACCAGAGCTACCACTCACTCGTCCCTGCAGGTTCCAGATAGGACCCTTTTGCGCCTTTCCCCACAAAATCCAACGGTTTCTTCAATAACCCCCGAAAACTTTACGCCAACTAGGGCTTTAGGGAGCGGCGACTGGGCGCACCTGCGAAATACATGCATTCGGTCTCGACATTGCATTCTCCGACGACCGACCCATCTCAACAGCCCGACGGCTTTGAGGTCTCTATCCTCCCTACCTAACACGACCTCTCGCTTGAGTCGATCACGAACGACCAATAAACTGCGCAAACACGACCCCTAGGGTGTTGTTTCGCTCGTACCCACAACACAAGCTTTCCATAAGCAGACGCATATCTAGGCACGACTGCAGGAGTGCCGTTTACCCGGGCCAACCCCAAACGACAACATGGCGTGGGAACATCTCTCCATCACCAAGCCGCACTTGGTGTACATCATCCTGGGCGGCTTCACCAGTCTGTTCATGCTGTGCTCCTCGGTGATCAAGGAGCGCCTATACATTGGTGAAGCTACTGTAGCTACACTATGCGGTATCATATTCGGACCACACGCCGCGAACCTGATTGACCCAGGGTCCTGGGGTAATGTTGACCTCATCACCCTGGAGTTCTCGCGTATTGTCCTGGTCGTACAATGTTTCGCCGTCGGTGTCGAGTTGCCCAGGGCGTACATGGAAAAGCACTGGAGATCCGTCACGCTGCTGCTGATTCCGGTCATGACATTCGGATGGCTAATCACTAGTTTATTTATCTGGGGTCTATTCAGCTCTCATCTCAACTGGCTCGACAGTTTGTGTATCGCCGCCTGCGTTACTGCTACTGACCCTGTCCTGGCTTCATCCGTGGTAGGAAAGGGAAAGTTCGCAAAGCGAGTGCCCAAGCATTTGCGAGATTTGCTGTCCGCGGAATCCGGATGTAACGACGGCATGGCTTTCCCATTCGTCTACTTGGCTATCTACCTCATTCGATACCGCCCAGATGCTGACAAGGTCTTCTTCCACTGGTTCTGCTACACCATCTTGTACGAGTGTTTGTTCGGCGCCTTCTTCGGAGTCATGGTTGGCTATGCCGCACGTCGTGCTATTCGATGGGCTCACGAGAAGGACCTGATTGATCGAGAGAGTTTCCTCGTGTTCTACTTCGTCTTGGCGCTCTTCTGCGCTGGTTCCGGCTCCTTGTTAGGCATGGACGATTTACTAGTGGGGTTTGCGTGCGGAGTAGGCTTCTCCAACGATGGATGGTTTCTGGAAAAGACGGAGGAGTCGCACGTTTCCAACGTTATCGATTTGCTCATCAATTTGGCTTTTTTCGTGTATTTTGGCGCCATCATTCCCTGGGAGCAGTTCAACGCGCCTGACATTATCGGACTTACACCATGGCGATTGGTCGTTCTGGGCTTGCTGGTCCTCTTCTTCCGTCGCATACCGATCATGCTCATGCTCAAACCTATCATTCCGGACATCAAAACGTGGCGCGAAGCTTCGTTTGCTGGCCACTTTGGACCCATCGGTGTCGGTGGTCTTTTCGTCGCTATTCTTGCTAGGGCCGAGCTGGAGACGGAGTCAACAACACCACTCGCGGAACTGCCACCGGAGGGCTTCGAGCATCTCAACATCATTGAGATGATCTGGCCCATCACGTGTTTCTTGGTGATTGTCAGTATCATTGTTCATGGCAGTTCCATTGCGGTCTTTACTCTCGGTAAGCGCATCAACACGCTTACCATCTCTCTTTCATACACCCAGGCGAATGAAGATGGTCCAGGCTGGATGGACCGCCTACCACGTATTCAATCGCGCTCTAAAACCTCGATGTCCGGTCGCAGAATGTCCGAATCGTCCTTCGATGAGAAGGCTGAAGCTACAGGAACCGGTTTACTTCCACCCCCGGGATACGCTGGCAACTTCTTGCGCCGGCAAAAGGAAGAAGACAACCCGAGTCGATCAAGCTCGCGCCGCCCAACGAACCGTAAGAGCAAGTGGGATGCTGGTCGTGGACCAGGTGGCCCTATCTCAGCATCGGCTATTGGTCCTAACAGGAGGCGTGATGAGGAGAAAGCTGAAGGGACTTCTCCTGATCAGGATACCGACACGTTTGCCGACACCACGGCTGTTTCCAGCAACAGCTCTAACAGTGGCAAGGAGAAGATGAAGAAGCAGTCTCCAGAGGAGGAGATCTACCAAGAAGGCCACCAAACTGTTATCGAAGACAGGGAGGGCAATGTTCTGGAGGTCATGGATGATAGTGGTCATCATGGTAGAGAAAGAGATGCACATGATCGACAGGAAGCTGCCGATCTATTGAGCGACAAAGATGTGGAAGGTGGTGTGGCGCAGAAGGAGCATGGCGGAGCAGCTGAGGAAGCCCCAGGCAAGGCTGTAGATGCTGTCGAGCATCCTCAGAAGACCTGGCGTAAGCGTATGCAGAGCTTCTCTGGCCATTACCAGAAGGGCGACGATGCTGCAAAGCCCAAGCCTACACAGAGCCGTGGACCTGCTCTCGCGTACCAGTTTGGTAACACAATCATTGTGGAAGACGGGGACGGAGAGGTTATTAAGAAGTACGACATTCCCTCGCAGAAGAAGGACAAACGTCCGGAAGCGCAACGTGGTGCTTCCATGGCTGGTGGTACTAGTCGTGCTATTCAAAGCTTGAAGAGGATGGGCACGCAACTGGGCGTACCGACGCACGAGAGTGGGCCTTCGAACGCTCAGGGTACGGAAGAGAAGAAGAAAAAGAAGCCCGCAGCCGATGATGAGGACGATGATCGCTTGCGATTTACCGTTACGGCTGGTGGCCGCAGGATGAGCAAGATGGAGTTTATCACGCAGATGTCTCAAATGGATCCCAAAGCGCGAGCCAAGTTCGTCGAGAACAGCAACGCTCCCGAGGCCGTCAAGGACGCAGCGCATGAGGATGCAAAGGAGCATAAGGAGTTAGAAAAGAAGGCTGCGGCTTCCACGAAGGCGAAAATTCCTGCTGTTGTTGGTGAGGAGGGCGAGGCAGAGATCCAGAAGATTGAATCTCCTGCAGCCAACGAGGAGGGTCGACCTCGCGGCCCCACAGGACTGACGCTCGTCGACAGCAACAACGAGGACGTACCATTCCACTCCGTTCACCAAGATATCCAAAACTACTCAATGGACCAGGGCAAGAGCGAGACCGCCGCTCAGCGCCGACGACGTGAAGCATCCCAACAAGCCCAGCTAGCACCCGACGCCACCGAGAACGACTCTGAAGAAGAAACCCCCGCTGAGCGCCGCCGCCGCCTCGCCGCCCTCTCCGGCTCAACATCTCCCTCCGCCCCCATCACCCGCCGCAAACAATCTCCTTCGCCCTCTCCCGAAGCCGACAAAGGCTTCGAAGGCGAAACCGCCGCCGAGCGCAAACGCCGTCTCGGCGCCCTGGGTGTCGGCGACGACGACTCCCCCGAATCCGACAGCGAGGGCGAGGAAGGTGGTGATCCCATGGAAACTGGGCGCGGCACGCACTCGGAACAGAAATCTACGCTCGCGGCTAGGACGCCGGGGATTAGGTTTGCGGAACAGCCAAGGATTCCGACGAAGGATGAGCGTATGGCGGATGACAAGGAGGAGAAGGAGCGCGAGGGGGAGAAGAAGAAGGGATTGGGGAAGTTATTTAGGAAGTAGAGATGAGATGGCATGGCATGAGGGATGTAGGAGGGTAGTTTCTAATTATGTCGATGGGCGCACAGCGAGTGCGAGTGCGCAATGTATGGCGTTTTTTCGGATATTTTGGTAATGATAGTAGAGAGATGAGGCATGTTCGTCGCGGTCGCATAGTTGGAGTAGAGGATGAGTTAAAGGTGGTATATGATGAATACTTAGTGTTGGAGATCGAGTTTGATTAGTTGTCTTATGTGGTATGGTGTGTGGTGCGGTGTGTGCTTGCTTTGCGTTGTTGGGTACGATAGAAAGAGGCTGGAGACCTCTCATAGATGGCTGGAGGCAGGGTTTGTGGCCTGTGGCTGCGGTGCATGAGCTAATGCGGCCACAACCTTGGACATCAAGCGAGCTTACCCTGAGGAGAGCGCGTACTCCGACACATCACGACACGCTTTTGACCGCGTCTCGTCCACCACGAAATCCGTTGCATCACCGACGAAGTTCCATGTGCGGGAGATGACACTCGCAGCGCTTGTCGCCAAGGTCGCAGTGCTTGAGCCGGGTAGGTATGGCATTATAATGCTTACTTCCAACCGCGACTGATAAATGAACAGAGATTCTAGAGGAGCTCAGTGGAGCACGCCAATTTGGCAAGCACCCGTCCATTATCAAGATCAACTTAGCTCTCAAGCGCTTCAAATCGCGATTCAAATCGGATGACCTGCCCACTAGTGGCGAGATCCATGGCTTTCTCGACTCGATAGAGAATGTACCTGATCTGGATGTGCTGTCGTCTCAACACTATTCAGATCTTTACTTCAGTGAGTGCTTTCACAAAGCACTTGACGCGACCCTATACTTCGTGGTTGCCAAATTACAGGGAAAGTCAAGCCAGACTGACTTGCTTCGGACAATCAACGAGACATCAGATGGCAAATCTTTGGCAGTAAAAGCAGTAGAACGCACGTTGGTGAGAAGCCTTGAGATTCTACTGCTTTGCGGCGCTACGCTTGGTCGAGACGAAACACCTTGGACAGTCTTCAGAAATCTGGAATCGTCCACATTGGCCGGTCGACCTTTCATGCGCAAGCGATTCACCAAGTATCAGAAGAGAGTACGAAATCTACTTGATCTCAGTATCCTTCAGCATATGCCTTCAGATGAGTACTTTACGTACGATATTCGTCACGGAAAGGGACGAAGCAGGCCATATAATGTTCGACGCGAGGAACTTGTCAGTTCGTTGCATAGGGTTACGCAGTCCTGGGATATCACGAAGTGGCCTGAAGAAGGTCTGACGTGGGTTCATGTACCATTTACCAATGTGAGCTGAATTTGCGTGCGAAGATCGATTCATGGAGCTGACGGAACTAGGGACTAATAGCAAAGGTAGTCGTCACAAGCATTCTTGTGCCATTTCTAACTCTCTTAGGCTCTTATCGTAGCCGTGCGATACGACTTCGCGGACAGTTTCACCATGCGCTTCCACTTGTCGCATGTGGCTCCTGGCGATCCTCTTTTGACGTATCGGGAGGTGCAGTATTGGTCAGACGCAGTTGATGGAATCGCATTGAGCGTGATCGTAGTATGTAAGATACGCTAATTTCACAGTACATTGCTCATATCATAATTTTAGTTTCCTTGTCTGGCGCTCACCACCATCGGTCAACATAATGCACGTCGCAGAGAATACAAAGCATTACGAGACACGTTGACAACTGCAACTTCGGGAGCTTACTCCTCTGATTGTACTGTTCATGTAGACCGTACCCTAGATGAGGCTTACTTCCCAGGCCTTTCTGCTAGCGACTTAGCGGTGAGAAACGCAGATCAAATCGTTTCAGGCAAATACAGCAAAAGCGCAAGTTGGGTCAAGGACAACATACCCATTGTGATCGTCCCGCAGCTCTGGCTTTGGAGGATTGGCAATGTGATCGTGTCCGCGCATAATACCACTCAACAGTTCGGCAATCTACGCCGTATTGTCTGGCGCGACAAAGGATCAGGGCCTGCCAGATACGCGCCCATCGTGGACCAGATGGATGCTGACTTGCAGATGGGGTTGATCATGACCGACTTTATCTACGCATTCGGTCAAGAGACGACCCTCAACGATGGCTCCAAAGTACCGCCCACACTCGATTTATTCGAGAGCCGCGTAGTGTCCCTTCTATCTGAGGTTAAAACCTACATTCGAGATACCAAGCGCAACGCCATCGACTACGACACCGAGGAGCGGTTCTACCACGTCCTCTCTGATTGCCGGAGTGAGCTAGCTATGATCCAACATGTCTTGGAGCAACAAGACGAGATACTGAGCAGCCTTCTTGAAGATTGTTGTCATCCGCAAGCGGCTACGTTCAATCAACCAGGCCCAGCGTCTACGTTACCACCTCAATCCTCAAGCCCAGGCTCACCACCCATCCACGTCGAACCTGCTCCCGACTGGGCGCCCGTGAAAAAAGGCCAAATTATACTAATGCGCTACCAGAGGCGGATAAAAAAGATCGACGGTGACGCAGAGCGCATCGAGAAGAATGTCCAGGACTTATTGAACTTGAAACGCACGTATGCTAGCGTGCAAGACTCGCACGCGAGCGTCCTACTCAGCATTGCGGCAATTGGTTTCGCGGTCGTGACTATTATCTTCGCCCCTTTGGCATTCTTGACTGCGCTATTTGCCTTGGACATGCAAGGTTTTGACAGGCTTCGCGTACATGGCACTAGTGAGAATGAACCTGGCGTCTTGAGTGATACGGGAGGAAAGCAAGACTTAAATATCAATGTTGCCAGCAGTAAAGATGCTGTTTACGATAGTAGAAAGATGGCCGGCGTATTCAGTGAGTCTTCCCACCTGATCTCGCGTTACTCTTCTTCAGATGTCGGAATCTGACGAAATCTAGTAAGCACGGAGATCTTGACGATCCTGGTGACGTGCCTGTTGGTGTGGGCGGCTCTGCGATGGTTTGGCATCGAATTTAGAGACTTTCGTATGGGGCGAGATGCGAAACACCAGTCTGGGAAAAGCATGGTTCAGGAAAGCGACTCGACATTGAACAAGAACACAGATAAAGGCAGCAGAAGTCAACGGGAGGGCTTGCTTTGGGGAAGAAGAGAATCAAGAGGGCCGGATAAGCATGCAGAGCTAGCGTGAGTTTTTTGAGTCAGACAGAGAGCAGGAAGCCTGGAAAGCATATGTAAGATTGTTCAAGACTTTACGATATCGAGTGCGTTCTGGAATTGAAAAGCAGTCGGCATGGTGAGGGAGGACTGTGATCGTGCGTTGCTGCAGCCGTCGAATGCAGACCGATTGATGAAGATGGTCTTTGAGTAACTATTGGAAGAGGATTATGTTCAATGCAATGCAATGCATGTCAAAATATCTGGTCAAAAAGAAAACCCATGGTTCGAAACGGGTTTGGGGATACTTGCGTGATGTGGAGTGGGCTGGTCGACTCTCTTGCACTCTTCCAAACTCCGTCGATATGGCGGCTGAGAACATCGGCTATGCCTCCGTCACTTCTTAGCCTGTCTACCATCCCAATCAGTCACTATGACCGTCACCTTACGGCAGGATAAATAGCGCGTGACGAGAAGGTGCTCTCTGATCCACCCTCAGCCACAGTCGTCCAATCAGACGCGCTCATCTGCCTGGGCAGCTAAACCAAGAATCTGCCCACTACAAACTGTAGCACAGGACTTGCGGCTCCGGTGGAGTGCTTTTAGTCTCATTCGAGCAAGTGACAGGAGTCGGACCGTTTTTTATACAGGAGCAAAGTTTAGTCAGACTCACCTAAAAACATGTTTTGCTGCTATAAGGACTTTTCACGCGACTTCGAGCACATGCTACCTGTTACCATTTTCCGACGTTACTCAGCATGCTATTTGAAGCATGCACATATTATCTACTTGCGAAGAACTTACATGCCTTTAAAAAGACATGAGAGAAGCAATAAATGCAAGCAGCTTCGTTGGCTACTGGGGCAGTTGTGCCATGCTGCCTGGCAATGATACGTTCAGTTCCGAATGCGCCACAGTCGAGTCGACGCCCTGGCTACCAGAAAACATCGACCCTTCCATATTGACGGCAACCCTTGCACCGCTAGACGTCCAGACTACGTTGTTGCCAGACGACACCATCTTTCCGTTAGATCCAGCTTCCGATTTCGTGCCATCTGAGATCACAACTAGATTCAACAACCACATTTTCGAAACACCTCAAGCAAGTACATCTCAAGTATGTTTCCAAGCACCATTAGCTGCGCAAGTCGACAGCCACCAAGCATCCTCTCCCAACGACCAAACCACAACCCCACAACTCCGCCCTGACAGTTCGCAATTCAATCTCTACTCTCCTCCGCGACCTAAGCGTCGTGGCCGCCCACGCATCTACCCGCGACCCGACGATGAGTACCACCTCCAAACTGCCGCACACCCTTCATCATCAAATCATGCAGGCACCTCCACTCGCGAGCAAAACCGCCTCGCAGCTCAACGGTTTCGTGCCCGACACGATGCTCATGCTGCACAGCTGAATGCTCAAGCTGCGATTCTGGCGTCTGAGAATAAGGCGCTGAAGACGATGGTAACCAGCTTGCGCGAAGAGGCACTGGGGTTGAGATATGATGTTTTGAAGCATGCAGACTGTGGGTGTGGGGTTTGGGAGAGGTATGTTGAGGGGAGATTGGGCCGAATGGGGAGGGTAAGAGAGGAGGTGGAAGGTCAGTATGGGGAGGCAAAGGGAAGTGATGATAGAGAGGTCACTGGATCGTAGTTGCGGTAGTTGCGCGTTGTGGACGTGTCTCAACGGAAGCCAGGTTGATGTACGGAAGGCGGGCATGTGCCATAATTCAGACGGGTTTGCTGGATCTGGGCTGAGTGGTGATTAATTGGTAGTATTGTAATCTTCGGTCAACCTACAGAGATGAAAAGTGCGTCTGAAGTCATGGCGCTATGTTAGAAGGTGCGTTTCCGCAAACCTTGGGAACCTGTGGTACTGCTAAAGCTATGCGTGATGGTGCATATGTACTCCTTGATCAGATGGAGTGCCGGTGAAGTGTCACTATTTCAGATAGCCACCGCCAACTTCGATGTCTACCAAATGACAAAGACGAACTCCCTCAACAAGGCAGTCTCCGACGGGTGGGAAGTCTCTGACGAATGGGGCATCTTTCCCACTGAGCAGGATTGCAACGATGTCATGAACTATCCCATCGATTACTGGCTTGATCGGGACGACGTCGGCAAGAAGGTAGGCGTTCGCTGCGTGTTACCAGCCGATTGCGTCTCCGGAAAGCCAGAGCGCATTCAAATTTTGGAGATGGCGTTCAACCACAAATCTCCTCGCTACCACTGGGGTAAGGAGCAGCATGCGTGTCGTAAAATCACAACAAAACATGCTGACAGGATGGTCCTCACCACAGCTATTTACAATAACACCAACTACGAGATATACGGCCTAGACGGCTCAATCGCTGGAACTTGCATCCTTTTCCCCGGACATGACTTCCAGTGCAGTCGCCCGCTCAACGTCATCAGTGGTGTGAGGAAGTTCCGCTGTCTCACTGAGTTCACGGCTCAGCAGATCATCGATTCGAGGAAGAAAAATGTGGCCCTTGAGCACATGGCCGGAAACCAAATTGAGGAATAAGTAAGCTCGCAAAGGTGGGAGGGACGGAGGAATCAACGATCAGGGAGATATGCGAAGACACTGCCTCGATTCACACATGTACTCAAGATTCGCGTTGGCTTTAAATCGATGACCTTACTGCCTAGCCATTTACCACCTTTTGCGCAATCAAAAGAGTAAGAGCTCAAACATCTTGTTCATCGACCACTTTCACTCTCACCACCATGATCCGACTCCTGTACTCGGATTCGTATAGCTTAGTGAACACTACCGCATTATTAGATCCAGCCGGCGCATGGTGATCGAAGCACATAATCTAGAGATGGGCTTTGAGCCAGATCTCACTCTCCGATGGTATCGCTCACTGCTCAATTACCAAAGGACAGCTACGATCCATGCCTCCAAGTAGCTTCAAGCTTAAAATAAAGGGAAATAAAAAGGCGATTTCTTTGTCTTTGGTCCCTAAATACAAGCGAGCCAAATGAATAATTCCAGGGTTGCTGGGCGAAATCATCTAGACGACCGGTGAGTGTGCCAAGAGGGCGTAACCACAGCCACAATCCTTCTTGGTTGTTTTGGCGATACAAGCCGTTTGCCTTGTAAGACAAGGACCGGCTAACATCCATGATGGATGCTTCGAATATGTAAGGCGCACTGCGCTGGCCAGAAGTCTGGAAGGCTTGGACGCGACAACTTCTCGTATTTTTGCTTTGATACGTGCTGGCTCTTGCGACAAGCTCTTCGACAAGAGTGCAGTATACGACTTCACGATCTCGTACAAGCCTGCTCTTCCCAAACTCCTGCAAGCATGCTCTCCCTCATCTCAGCGCTCTTTCAGGTGGGGTCTGCTAGCGCGCAGATTACTACCTCGTTTCCCTTCTACAAAATGGCTTGGGGTTCCGACAAGGTCGGCTTCTACGGCTCAGTCATCAGCGTCAAAGACAGCCAGACAGCCATCCGTCTCGAGTTCGACAACGGAACATCCACCGACCACCCCGGCTACTTTTACCCCGATGATCAGCAATTTACCATCGGGCCAAACATGTTCGAAACACGCGTGCGCCTTGGTTCCGAGAGCTTTTCGGACAATGGTACCGACAAGCTGGACGCTGTAGACCATTGCGAAATACCAGTGTCGCCTCCTGATACAGCACCAAACTGTACAGCATCTGTAGGCCCCTGGCTCGCACGTATGTGGCAATGCGATAGCACAGCGGAATCCTCGACCAGATACTCCACGTACACGAACACGTTTAGTGGACGATTGAGTTACCTCGCAGGCGTCGAGACTATTACACGCACATACATCATTGGGCCCTGGACCAAAGGGTTTCCGACTTGGTGCAGTATCAGCGATTTTGTGCCGTCGAGTGGATTGCAGTATTCTGTGAATGCCAAGAGAGAAGATATTGGCACTTTTCAGCTGGTTATTACGGCAGGGCAGGAGAAGCTGATTGCAACTCCAGCAGTGGGCGCAAGTGTGTCGAGCGCCACACCCACGGGCGCTGGTACAGGTTCTTCTGGTGCTGCAGCGCCGATGAAGACGGTCGCGCCGATGATAGCGGGTTTGGGCGCTGCGGTCGCTATCTTCTTGTAATCCTGAGCAGCGCGAGATCGTAATCTGTAACCAATAGTGCTTATGCGCCGGTTCGGCCCAGTCATCGTAAGGTAGTGTGGTGTTTAAGAGTCGCCTCACTATGTCTGTCATTTCTTGCTTTTCAATACATCGAAGGAGAAATCCAGTTGGTTAATCTGCAACTAAAAGATTACTGCAATCGAAGAATGATCAACAGGTCAGTTCGAGCAATGTGGAGACCGATCTAGATGTTGAAGCACTTGGAACACTGCACGCGAATCTTCAACGTGGCTGCAGATTATACAGAGCTGCATGCTCGGTAAGCCCGTGTCAGTGTCTCTTTGCTGGCCTGATCAGGCTAGCGAGATCCCTTGTCAAATTATTGACCGTGTTAGCTAGCGTCGGTTGGTCCCTTCTTCACGGCTCAAAAAGAGGTGGTCAGCAGAAGGTAGTAGGCGGAAGAATTCCCGCTGAACCGCCAGATGTCCCTGCCTGGCCCCCAGAATATGTGGAACCATAACCGAATCATGGTCCGGGTACGCATGCGCTTTGACCACATCAAGCCACGTAGAGAGAGACAACAGGCCACGCTGTAAGTTACACGAAGAGCAAGATGAATATGGAGGATATTCTAGGAGTCACTGGGTACAAAGAACGTTTACAGTCATCAGAGGATTCAGTGGAGTTAAGAATTATTGAGCGAGTAGCTGCATAACCATCGAAGACACTACCACCATAACGCATACTATCATCTATTACATGACATCGTTCGACTATCTGGTCGCTCGTTCAGTGTGCGTGGTTTACGTGCTCTACCTTGACGCTACCTTCCTTCTCGTAGCCAGAGGTCATGATGTTGGCCTCAACAGTCTCGAGGTCGATGTTGCCAACTTCAGCCTCATCACCGTCGAAGATCTTGGCAATCTCCTCGAGAGTGGGGCCCTTAGTCTCGACGTAAAAGACGGTGACGAAGATGAGTTCGAGGAAGATCCAGCACTAGCGAAAGTTAGCATGTGTATGCGAATGCGTAGTTTGAGTGCACTTACAGCGTAGATGGTGTAGAACTTCCAGTTGGGAGTAAGATGAGCGAACCCAAGGGGGTTGACGTATTGGTTGATGGTAAGCGCAACCTGGATGAAGAAGTTCATAATCATGAGACCCTTGGCACGAATCTTGAAGGGCAAGATCTCGACAGTGTAGGCCACAAGCAGACCAGACCAAGCCAGAGCGTAAGCAACGGAGAAGATCCAGATCATGGCAATAACACCCTGACCAGCGGCCTTGCTACCCTTCTCCTGCTCCTGGGAGGAGCAGATGGTCCAGATAATGAAGCACACGCACATGGATGCGGTAGCAGCAATGAAGAGAGGTCGGCGACCGACGCGGTCACACAACAGGGCGCAAGAAACGGAGACGATGAGGGACAGGATGGTAAGGCCACCATTGAGACCGAGCTGTGTGTCGCCATCGGTTATACCAATGGAGTTGTAGACATCGGTAGCGTAGTAGGAAGTGAGACCGTTGCCAGACCACTGGGAGAAAAGACCGAGAGACGCGAGGAGCATGAGCCTGTACCTGTTGCCCTTGGTCTTGAAGAAGTCGAGGTAAGATGAGGTCTTCTGGTACTGGAACTCAAGGCGGAGAGTCTCCTTGATCTCAGCGTATTCGAATTGCACAGTAGGGTGGTTGATGTTGCCGTTCGCGTGGTACTTTCCGAGCATCTGAAGGGCCTCCTCGTTCCTCTCCTTGGAGATCAACCAACGGGGTGACTCAGGGATGAACCAGATGAAAGCCAACTGGATGATGGAAGGGGCAGCCTGGGTAAGGGCGGGAATTCTCCAGCACCAGTCGCTGTCGATGCGCTTGGTACCGAATGTCAACCAGGTGCAGACAATGGCACCGACGTTCCACAAACAGTTGTAGACGGCAGTAACACGGGCACGATGCTGAGGATGGCAAATTTCGGTAAGAAGCAGAGGGGAAGATAGCTGGGCAAGAGAGTTTCCGAAACCCATGAGGAAACGTCCACCCATGAAGTAGTCGAGGTTCTTAGCACCAGCTTGGACTCCGGCACCGACGATCATGATAAGACATCCGATGACGATACAGATCTTGCGACCGAAGTGGTCGGCAATGAAGGGAGTGACTGGAAGCGAGGCGATTGAACCGATGGAGTAGAGAGCAGTCAAAAGACCAAGAGTGGACTCCTTTGGGTCACCGAAGTAGTCCTTCCAGTAGTCGAGAATACGCAGGTTGTTCAACATGGATCTGTAGATGTTAGATGAGATGCGCCCAGGGACGAGTAGAGTGACTTACCCATCGTAACCTGTAGTGGCAGATGCGATACAGATGATGAAAGCGTAGAAGTAGAGCTTCCTCAGACCTGGGTCGGACCTCCAGTTCACACGCTCCAGGTGAGGGGCCTCAGCCTGAGCAACTTCGACATCTGCGACCTTGGCGGCGACAGCCTTTGGCCTGAACTTGTCTGTAAGACCCATGATGCCCTACTCTTATTCTCCGATGATGGTAAGAATGGGGAAGTGTTGGCTAGTTTCGAAACGCGCAACCAAACCAGAGCCCGAAGCTTGAATATATATAAGCTCTTGTCTTGCTGGATGGGCAATCAGCAGCTGGTTGGAGATAGATTGAGGATGCTCATGCTTCATATATGATTTCCCCGGCTCGACACATACCCTGTCGGGTTCTCTGCTTGGCTCCAGAATGCGGCCTAGCGGACCGGATAAATACAAAGACAAGTTGTGTGGCTTTCCTACATTATGCACGGATGAACCGCCGTATGGGGTAGAGTGGCGGCACTTACCCCGAACCGGTCGCCTGATCGCATCTAAACCGCGGCTTCGTGCCTACACGCCGAGCAGATGCCACGATAGCCAAGTCGCTGCAAGAGTTGCCACAACTGCGACAAGAATTCAAGCAATGCGGCTCTTCTCGTACCGTCCCGACATATTGCTTAGGATCAACCACAAACGCAATAAAACCTGCATATCGTGAATGAAGCCAGACGGCCCGCGCACCTGGCTCGGCCTGCAAGTCGAGTCAAAAACCATATCAAGATGCATACTACCGCACCCGTATTGATTGCCCTGCTTCTGTCGAGTTTCCAGAAGGCGACGATTACCTGGAGAGAAAGGCCTGCTATGCCGTGCTACGGTTGAATAGATTAACCAGCCTCCAACCCCTTACTCTAAGAGTCTAAGCTTGCATCTCCCGAACTTCAGCGGTCCAGCGACCCAGAACGCGGGGCGAGCGCTTGTACTCAACGGGCGCTGTCGGGGATGATGCCAGCAAGAAGCGTGGGTGAGATGGTGGTTGGTACATTTGCCATCACGTGGTGGCTCTAGCACAGGTGGCGGCCACAGCTAGTTCCAGATTGGCACCGGCTAAGCTGTTTCAGGCGAGTCGTGACCCACTTGATCCACAGCACAACATCTTACTCGGCGAACCCGCACTGGGGCTCCGCACTTTATCTCAGTGGCCTTCTTCGTCCACTCTTTGTTCCTATGCAGTGGTTTGCCTGGAGAAGATTGCGAGTGCCCGTGGGGAAACCCCAGATTTCGTGAGTGATCTTGTGCGCTCCTCGGATCTCACAAACGCGGAGAAGGTGTGAAATGGCGCAAATTATTGGTGCTCCGTCTCCATCAGCGCTTCGCCGGACCTGTCCACTTAGCACTCGAAACGCCGAGCTCGCCTAGATGCCACCGACGGCTGGCGGAAAATCCTTCCTGCCAATTTCGACGTCTGACAGTCATCCCATCACATGTGTGATGTCCCCAGGGCAAGGCCAGTCCGGGCCGTAACCCTAGCTCCCCTGGACGTCGGCTTCGCTTACACCACTATCGGATCACGAAGAAGGCTTCTCCATCTGAATTCGTATGGTAATTTGGAAGCTTCAGTCGGACACGGAAACGAAAGTTGCGGCTGACGCATCAAGCGCTTCTTCAATGCTTATCTGCATATGCCGATGCGGTTGGCCGTCGCGGCGCCTGGGCTTGCTGGGCTTCCATCACCACTTCTACATGGCGAGCCATGCCGTCCCACCCCACAACTCTAGGGTCAGGATTTACGATTAACCGCCTGGGGTGGTGGAGTGATGTCTCTCTCCAGTGAGTACGTGAAGTAAGCTTGCCACACGGTATTTCTCACAATGTGTGATGCCGTTAAGATCAACACGAGCAGCGATTGCCCTCGATCCTGCGATGTGGACCTGCATTGCTCAGATTGAGTGAGCAACATTAAAGGAATGCAGATGTCAGCTTGGCGACTCATCTGCATTATTTTGCGCAGGCAATCAAGCGCCCATCCCAGGCATGTTTTTCTGCCCGATGCTGCACAGCGCTTGCAGCGCATCCTCAACAGCCTTGTCCGATATTGCGGCGTAGTTGGACCCCAACTCATCCATGAAGCACGATAGTGCAAAGGTGTGGGTGACCCATGTTTTCCCCAGGCCCCAAAATAACGTTTTGTGGCTCTAGAACTGGAGTTGGAAGATCAATGCTCCACAGTCCAAGCAGTGCGCTATGCTTCGTTGTTTACCCTTCCGCACACGCCGCAATGAATGATTCAGGCTAAATACCCATTTCACTCAGTCACATGACTACGTCGGTGGCTGTATACACTGTGCCGTCAAGCCAAGCGTGATTGAGGCGTTGGATCGCTCCTTTGGCCTGCTTCGTGACAAGATCATTGTTGGACACGAGGTGCCGGCGCCTATACCTATTCTATTGGTTCAAAGGAGCGCCATTTGTTGGACGCCTCACGCGACGAGAGACCTGGTACCACATCAGACGGGCCTTGATCCGACGTTCTGAGACAGTGCTTTGTCGCCCGCGGAGGATGCATTGCATTCAGAACGTTTACAGAACGGCTGCACGTAGCACGCACTTTATCAGCCGCTTGCTAATATGTCGAACGATGTTTGCTAACAGATATACGACGCATTCCACTGTCAGCCAACATCTGGTGGTTAGCAGGCTGCGGCAGCATTTGGCCATGTGAACCACTCACGAGCAATGTCACACTTTCTTCTCGATCTCCGCCAGACCTCCGCTCGCAACAAACCTTCAGTCGAAGAATGGCGGAGAATACGCCCGACTTAGATTTCAGTCCTTCTTCACAACACAGGTGATATGTGCTAGGCAATGAAGATTACCGCAAGAAAGTGGCGAGGAGAGACACACAAGTCATGAAGGCTTCCAGCCGAAGAGACCGTGGCGCTACCACTGTTCCCCTTCCATGCGACAGGGTTTGTTCTCCTTTGTTCTCGAGCAGGCATCGATCGAGTCTCCGCAACATTCGCAGCTTGTACTGCACTCGTCGACTTGGTCATACACGAAAGGGGGTTCGGTATCGTACACTCCACGCTACCTCTCTTGAGTCTTTCAGCAAAACTGATACTCCGACTATCAGGACTTCTCGGACTGTCGGATGCTGCTCAAATTCGAAGTCAAAGAGCATGAGTGCCCTACAAGACACAGCCTGTTCGAAATGTCCGCCGGACCGGCGATCGTGTTCTATCTTATGAACCTCTATAGCTTTCCATATCATGACACGACACACCGCGCTCCTCATCGCACCTCTTAACACGCCAGATCTTTTCCCCCGCCATGTGGACCATCACGGAATGTGTAGACATCACCATCACTGATGTATCGACGCGTATGCCACAGCTCCGGACCTGATGGTTTGGAAGGACGAAATATTCTACATTGCACGATGACATAGCAGTCACTGCAAGTGACCCGAGTTCGCATGTACGATGCCATACTGATACCATGATTCACGCGGCCCAGGATCCAGACATGCAAGAGCAATGCAAGAGCAATGCAAGAGCATGACAGTGGCAAATCCATAATAGATGGATCGAAGCATCTCAGTGGCAACGGGCTCGTCACAAAACTTCAGACTGGCCACCCTTGGTAACTATACCTGGTATCCAGGATCAGAACTACTTTCAGCGCACATAATTCTTGTTGAAATGCTCATGTTTGCAGCGAGTTTGGGAGATTGTCCTTTTCTTCCATTTGTGATTCAGTCGTTTTCCGCATTTCCCTTTACTGCACGTCCGGATTTTTTATCTTGTCTCGCGACTGCGAAGAGCGAACCGCACTCGTACTCTTCGACGGTTCAATAGCCCGAATCAGACCTCTGGAGTGACCAGCGGATACACAGCGCGTGACTGCGAATCGCGCTCGAGAGCCCCATCCTTTCGAAGTGAGAGCGTCTATGCGGCGTTGCTGTTGCGCCGATTCACCTCTTTCTTACCTGGGCCTTCACTGCAACTCTACATACGCTCCCGCACAGAGCTTATAAGCGCTTCTCTCCGCAACCTCGTGGTCTTTCATCTCCACCAACGCCTGATACCTTGTTCATCGAATGAACGAGCTCTCCAACATGACTGAAACCACTGCTGGTAGCTCCTATCTATGCTCACTACTCTCTGATAATAACACAAGGTAGAATCCACCGACTTCAAATCGATTCGGGACGTCATTCTCACCCTGATCGAGGGTAGGGGCGCTCTCCCCCACGGTCTCAGCAAAGAGCTGCTTACAGGTAAGTGCAAATGCTTCTACTTGACTTTGAATTTCCAGCTGACATCGAGCAAGACAATCTGGCCTTCGTCGCAGAGCAAGAGTGCTCCATCAAAACTCCTCCTCTCGACCCTACTAATCTCCGTCTTCTCCTGACGCGCGATTCAGGCGGCGATAAACTTTGGTGATTTGCTCTTCTCGACGACGAAAATATCGTGCTAGATGGCGAGGGCGAGACCAAAGCACAGAATGCCTTGGCAGGACTTCTGAGAGTGTCTGCGGATTACATAAATACCTACGTACATTATTAGGGCAGGCAAACTGCACTGCTCTGGTTTATATATGGCTACACGACCGACTTTTGTGTATGTCAGTTTCGACACAGACGGGTTCCTCAAATTCGGTGGACCTCTCGCACTGAAAACTCTCATTAAGCAGTGCTTTGGCATTGAGAACGACACGTATGTCCCTGCTCGGCTAGTGTAGACACTCTTGTCGTGTTCTGCGACAGGTGCAAGCTACATGACCAACCTCATAAACGAGGAGCCATTCCAAGCAGACAGAGACAGTCAAAGCAGACGGAGGCGTTCAAAGCCGCCAGAGCTCAGTAGAGATATTCAACAATGATACCATTCATCCGTAACATCCTATATACAAGTTCCGTGTATCTTACATTCCGTCCATCTGCCCCCAACAATCCCGATGAAATCGGCACAAGTCAAACATCAAGCCAGTCCGAAATCATCTTTACAGACGCACTCATCAACCCAGTCAGCGCCATATCAGTCGTTCCCTCATTCCCTTTCAGAACCACCTTGCCATCATACACGAGTACGAGCTTTAGGGGTGCATTAACGACAGGTGAGAACTTGGTAACATCGATAGCAGTGTCTGCCAACACCCTCTTTGCGATGTAGACCATGTTACTTACAACACCATTAGTATGCGCATCATCAACAAGCATATTTTTCTTACCAGCTAGCTGCACATTGCGTGCGCCTTGATGCGGCATCTTGTCGTAGCCATCAATGAGATTGAGCATGGCATTGAAGATGGATTCGACCTTGCGGTATGTGATGATGTTGGCGCGGCCGCGACTGGTGTGGGTTTGAGACTCGGTGAATATGACAGGAGATGCCATGTTGGATGTATCGAGGATAGAGAGAGAGTGAGTTGGAGGATCATGGAGTGAAATTTTCGAGGTCGATATGGGTGGAGAGCGCGCCCGCTAGTCGGTGTATATGCAGAGCAAAACGCAAATGCGTGGGCAAATACAAACGCCTGGTCTACGGCATTCGGCGCGCGACCCTATACACATGTCGTGGTCAAGTATTCCTCTGAACTCCTCATTCAGTAAGCATGTGCCACCCGGTGTCCAATCGAACAGAACGCTTCTGAACAGTGCGGTCCAACGCACGCCCGAAGATAAATGTCGCCGTCAAGTACTACTATCACCTCCCCAGACAGCGCGCACACGTACCCTGGGAGGACGTCAAATGATTGCGACTCGAGTGTGAGTAGTAAAATCAAGCAGCTGCCAGGAGTGCGACGATGACGTATACGCGACGACCGGAGAACCTCTAGTTCATCAGAGAAACTACAATTCACAAAGCGATCATCATTTCAAACAATATCACCGTTCCTTTCGTTACGTGTAAAACCTGCTATACTTGTTTCCTTTCCCCTCCTCTCCGCCCACCTCCCTCCCACACCCTCCACACCCCAAAACCCTCTCCCCTTGCACCATCCTAACCTCAAACTTCTCGCTTTCGCAATGCTTGCACCTCTCCTCATCCTCACTTAACCCCATCTCACTCGTCAGTTTACTAATCTGACTAATCCCACTAGCGCGACTATCATACTGCGGTCTCTCAGTTTCGTTCTGGCCCATGACTTTCTTGTCGCGTTTTGAGGACCAGAAGAGCCAGCTTTGGCCGTTGTAGACTGCGAGGGGGTTCTGTGTGGAGGAATTGAGAGTCGGGTGGGTGCGGTCGGGGGCGAGCATGCGGGGTGGTGTGGAGGTTTCAGATTGTGTGGCGCTTTGGGAGGGGGTGCGGTCGATGGATATTGAGGTTTTCGGGCTTCCTGGTGGCTCGGAGGCAAGTGAGTCGTTTGTTGGCATGGGTCGTAGGCTGGGCGAGTCGGGGTGGCGCACGGAGGTTAGACTCAGACGTGCTAGAGACTTTCGCGGTGAGGCGCTGCGGCGTGGAAGCGAACTGTTGGAGTCGAAGCTCCCGTGGGAAATGCCTTGGCGCCAGGTCATAATGCGGTCGTTGGGCGGCTGTGTTGATATACTGCTTCTGCGCGACTGGCTGGTTCGTGACAATATACTGCTTGGTCGTCCCAGTTTCGAGCCTGCTCTTCTCAGAGATCCTGTATCCCATGTCTCACTCATTCGCACGCGCTTGGTGTAGGCGCAGTCCTGTCTGAAGACTTTGAGTGCCCCAGTATAGTCTGCGGTGACGATGATATTGCCGCCACGATGCGCGCAGCGAGCGAGATACGCAGGCGTTTCGGCCACCTTTTTGAAGGCAGTGTCGACAGTAGCGGGTGTTGGAAGCGCGGAGCCTGCTTCTGTCGGTGCTCGCGAAGATATGACGGACTCTGCTTTCGACACTAATGTCACAGGTGGTGGATTGCAAAGATCGAATATCGGGTCTTCTGACGCACTGAGAAGCTGTCTCGTCTGGATCGGTGCGATAACCGTGCACGTGGTGATCGAGTTATGCGCTTCAAACATCTCAACCGGCCGCTGATTTCTCTTCTCGCCTTCCGGTACCGTGGTCGACCAGATGTACGCTTTCCTGTCCTCGCTACCACAAATGATATGCCCGCTACTGTCTGCAAATGCGCCACGAATTTGACTGCAGTTGTTTTCATGCCCTCGAAACTTCATCTCCAAGCTCTTGTCCTTGAAGTTGTACAGGCGCAACCTGGAATCATTACTTGATATCAACAGCTTGACCTCTCCACCTTCACTTCCCGGTGGCCAATATGTCGTTTGTATGCCTGTGATCTTGCTCCCCTTCGCGTTCTGCCCTCGCGTGGATTTGACATGTAGTTGCGCCTGCCACTTTAGCTTTTCCGTGTCGTAGAACATGCACAGTCCTCCTAATGTACCCGCTATGCAAGTCTTGCCGTCAGGTGTAAAGCTTACGGCTGTGATCATGTCTGGCACGGTCACACTAAATGCCACATTTTTGTCTGGTATACTCCATAGCCTCAGCTTGGAATCGAGTGAACCTGCGAGAAAGAAGCGATCGTCTGTGGGATGGAACTGTATTGAGGGCACAAAGTCCGAGTGCTTGAACACACAAAGGTTCTCGTCTCGAGTGACATGCCATAGTCGCACGGTTCTGTCCATGGACGAAGATAATAAGAAGTTGTTCTTGCTCCAGCTCAGGTCCAGGATGGTCGCAGCGTGTCCGTGGTACTCGCGAAATATCTTTTGCTGGAAAACGGGCGCGCTCAGGTTGCCATGTGATTCGACAGCTGGATCGGTTTCGGAACGCTCGTGTGTTCGTCGGTCTTCTGCACTCGTGATCACCTGCCACACGCGAATAACCCTATCCTGCCCACCAGCCGCGAGATATTTCCCATCTCTGCTGAACTCGACCGACCATATCGGATTCTGGGTGGCTGCAGACCCAGACTGCGGCGCTGGATTGGAGCCTGCAGCAGGCGCGCTCTTTTTGTCTGATCCCGAGCGCAGTTCTTGCGCCAGAAATACGCGGTCGAACTCCTTCTCCTTCTTGAACTTAGTGCGCACCTTTATGTACGCAGGCGGCTGCGGAATCTTGGGACTAAAGCTAAGATTGTCGACATATAGCTGGGCGTCCATACCCTCGGGTCGCGAGTCGTCTGCTTCGGTGCCATTGTCGCTGGCAGCATCCGGGGCGCCTTTCTTTTTGTTCCCTCCTATGAAGCGGCTGAGGAAAGAGACCTTTCTGGATATGTGGTCAGCCTGATGTGGACCCATGCGTTACTAGATGCACCGCCTCCGACCGACGCAGTAAGACGCCGTCTTGCACCAACCACGAGTTAGAGCACAGACACAAGGGATAACCGATACAATCGCGTGCGCAACCGATCATGGTTCCCACGTTGTCGGGCTCGTGGGTATGTGCTCACTTTTTGTCTGCCCTGTATGCCCCGCCATCCCGTGGTGACTCTCCGCTCTGCTTCTTGTCTGCATTTACTTCATTCGGCGACGCCGGTGTTTGACCCAGCGCGGGATCTGTGTTCTGCGGCCGTACCTTGTGTACGGCTGGCGAGGTATTCGTTCGCTGGAGGATTTGCTGATGGTCATGTTAGGCGTCTTCACATTCGACTGCGCCCGCATACGGACATACTTGCGAAAGCGGGTCTATGGCGGCCTCGGAAGGCCTCTTGCCCTCTGTACTGCCACGGTGCGTCGTGTCATTCGATATAGCCGACGGCAAGGTTGGACTGCGGAGTTTCGCGGCGAGCTTTCTATTGCTCAAGGAGCCTATGGGCGTTACGACGATCAGCATATGTGGCGCTTCTGGCTGTGTGGTGAGAAGCCTCCAGATGGGCTGACGTGCGACTTACCCTCTGTTATGGTCGCGACCGCGCCTTCCTGACCCTCATAGCTAGTCCCATTGTTGGGCGGGTCTGTCACTTTGATCTTGGGTAAACTTTCCGCCATTGTGGTGTTGATACCTCAGACAGTTGCATGGATCCACCCGGTTGCGATTGGCGGTTCCTGACAAGATCCTGGTGATGCGACAGAGGGTCTGAGATCCCAAAATTGTCTATTCGGAGCTTATAGAGCTTCCTCATGCAATAACAATCGCATCAAGAGTAGATCTCAAATTCAACGTCGCTGCCGGATCCTGCGGAAGTAAACAAAGCTATTCCGCGGTAGCTGTCGATAGAAGGC
Organism: Parastagonospora avenae f. sp. tritici 18332-5; assembly: GCA_022559985.1. NCBI lineage: Eukaryota > Fungi > Ascomycota > Dothideomycetes > Pleosporales > Phaeosphaeriaceae > Parastagonospora > Parastagonospora avenae. The sequence continues at coordinate 60,595 of JAFJTR010000087.1, forward strand.
GGATCGGATGTACAGGACATGCGGTGACACCAGCATTACCCATGCTGTGGAACTGTCCTGAGATGTTTGGCTTTCGCAAAGGAGATTCGAGACATGCAAGATTGCACATTGCGATGCGGACAGCATGACGCAAATGCGACCCTTTCGTAAGCATTGCCGTCGCTTACAGCTGTTCTGAGGTTGGTGGCCTCGGAAGCGCCTGCCCAGGCATCGACGTCATCGCGTTTCGCATGTAAGTTCCCGTGCCTCAGAGGTTTCGCTCCACCACGGAAACGAATCCATGCCCGACCCGAACGGACAAAGAGGAACTGCCATCTTTCTGTATGGAGAATTATTCTTAGCGACGTCGGTCCGAAAAAAGACTATGTTCTGCAATGGCCAGCACTAGGAGCCCCCTGTGCGTCACTATCCGCATACCTATCCCAACTGTCGGTAAACTACGAATTTTCTACCATGGAGAAGATGTCGACGGAGAAGATGCACATCTGCATTGCAGATGCAATGCGACAAGTACCTATGAATGCGTCCAACATACGATACCACGCATGTTTTCAGCCCTCTTTCTGAGCAACCTTGACAACATTCTCTTCCACTTCACCCCCTTCCGATCCAGACGCCTCCTCACTCTCAATCATATCCGTCTGTCGATCAAGCTACGCAAAGTCAGCAAAATCGCGATCTCTATAACACAATCTCAAAACTTACCCATCGGACCACGAATGCATAACCCACAAAAACAAAGCACACCACAAGCATCGCAATCGATCCTTTGCGCCAGTAAGGTACGTCTGTCGCAGGATATAGCACAATGCCGTAGAAGGTATAAAGGAGTAGTCCGCCCATAGCCATGGCGTATAGCACCACAGCTCGAACCGCGTCATCACCCGTCTTCTGGCAGATATTCGACGCCCAGCCATACATGACAGGATTGACGATAAAACTCGTGCCAGAGAGGTAATGCGCGACGAAGATTCCCGCGTCGGACATGTCGCGTACCAGCAGCAAACTGGCTGTAATCACCTGCATCGCTGCGGCGAAAAGAACGGCGGGGAGGCGGTGGTTCGTGTGGTCGATGTACGCGCCTGCAACGATTTGAGACACGATGGCTACGGCTTGGATTCCGAGCGGGTATGTGTTGATGGCGGTTTGCGAGAAGCGGCGCTTGTTGTGCTTGAGCCAGAGGAGGAGCATGCCTTGGAAGGCGAAGGCTTCGAGCATGGCGGAGACGACGGAGAAACCGACGAGGACGTAGCTGGCGGTGCGTTAGTGAAGATTGATGGGTAAGCTAAGGGAGAGAAGTACATGGTCGGCTTCATGAGGACGCGCTTCAAGAGGCTGCGCCAGGCGATGTTGTGCCCATCCTTCTTTTTCGGCGGCAAGCGCGAAAGCGAGAGTTTCTTCTCCGCTTCGCTGAGATACTTGACCTTTGTTGTTTCGGGAAGATCAGGGAAAGCCAGCTACAAAGGTTCGTCAGTAAACCCCCCTCACATGCATCCCCTTCAGACTTACAAATCCCCAGACTCCAATCGGAAGACCAATCAGTCCATCTACAGTTTCGTCAGCATACCCTCCAATTCAGCATCCCAAACATTTCAACGTACCAATAATAAACACCCACTGCCACCCCGCCAGCCCCGCCCTCCCCTCCATCGTCTTATGCATCGCCGTCATCATCAGGCCCGCAGACATACTCCCCACCTGTCCGACCGCCGTGAAAATTGCCGTGCGCTTAGCAATCTCTGTAGGCTTGTACCAACTGCCCATGACATAGATCGCTGTACCACAGATTAGCCCACATACATCAAAGCCCAGTCCCTCTCCATTCAAATTCAAGAGAAGGATGATTCACTTACTACCCCCATACAAACTCGCCTCCGCCATCCCCTGCAAAAACCGCACCGCCGCCAACTGCGCATAATTCCTACACGCCGCCGAACACATCGTGAGTCCACTCCACACGACCAGCGTCAGCGGCAGCCAAATCGACGGGCGCACTTTCTGCAGAATCAGCGCGTGCGGAATTTGCGCCACCACCATGCCCGCCGTGTATATGGACAGCAAGATGGAGTACTCGTTGCCCTTGAGGTTGAGGGATTCTTTGAGACCTGCGACGTACGCATTCGCAAATGCTTGCCGATCCAGGTAGTTCATGAAGTAGCAGGCGCAGACGAAGAACATTATGAAGAAGTCTGGAGGAAGGGGGGTGTTAGTGATGCGGGTGGAGGAGATAAGGTAGGATACGTACCGAGTTTGACGACGAGTTTACGCTCCAGTGTCTTTGCATTGTCGCGCGCGTCTAAGCCGACCCCTTGGGAAATGTCAGTCTTCAATCTCTCATCTCATTCATTCTATTCATTCTATTCATTAGGTGTTAGGTTGACTTACAGCGCTGTATGTACCCCATCTTGCCTAGATCACTCTCCTTCCTTACACAATACACACACTTCGCTTGACCAATCTTCGCCACAAAAGAATGTGTAAAGAATCAGATAAGAACCGTCCTTCCCAAGCGGGCGCCATCAGCCCTTAAATCGCATCTGATAAACCTCGTAACCACTAACGGAGTCTGGCCCGTCACTGAGTTTTCTCGTTTACCGCCGAGAATGGCGCGACTAGTTCGGCCCTTCTGGTTGGGGGAGGCAGCCAAGCCCGTGGTGGAGGACCTCAGCTCCGTGATCGCTGCTGCATGCATGCACGAGACCGGGCCGGGGCCGGGAGTACACGTGGGAGTTTGCCGGGTTATGCGCAGCTTGCATTGCTCAAGAAGAAGGGGAGGGGTTTAGTTTAAAAGTGGTGTATTTCATTGCAGTCAATAAAGCTATCTTTAGGAGTCTGTTAACCCCATCCCCATCCACATCCAAGCGCATGCATTCATACAAAAAGCCAGAGTGATCCGCCCGAGAAAACGCCCGTAGACGCCAGAAAAAGTGTGAGGTATCGAAGAGTGCACGCGAAGTGCGCAAGACTCCGATCAATGCAGGTAGGAGTGGAAGAACGTATGCGGGAAACCCCAATCAGACCCAAGAGACCCCTTTAGACCGGGGGTATACAGCGACGAGATCATGTGTAAATGGCGAGACAAAAAGCAATGCAAAAGAGAGATCGGAGCGACAAGTCTAGAAGTCTTCCTCGAAGCAGAAGTCACCGGACTGGCCTTGTGCTTCGACTGGCTCGACGCCATCTTCCTTGGCTTGGTGCTTAGCGGTGCTGGCCATGACACCAGCCTTCTGGTAATCGCCGACGCGCTTCTCGAAGAAGTTGGTCTTGCCCGCGAGCGAGATGTTCTCCATGAAGTCGAAGGGGTTGGTGGCGTTGTAGACCTTGGTGTTGCCAAGGGCCAACAGCAGGCGGTCAGCGACGAACTCGATGTACTGGCACATGAGGGTGGAATTCATGCCGAGCAGAGCGCAGGGGAGAGCTTCGGTGAGGAACTCCTGCTCAATCTCAACAGCCTCGGTGATGATGGCCTTGACGGCATCCTTGCTGGGGCGGGTGTTGAGAAGAGAGAAGAGCAGGCATGCAAAGTCGGTGTGCATGCCCTCGTCACGGGAGATGAGCTCGTTGGAGAAGGTAAGACCTGGCATCAGACCGCGCTTCTTGAGCCAGAAGATGGACGCGAAAGAGCCGCTGAAGAAGATACCCTCAACGGCAGCAAAGGCGACGAGACGGTTGGCAAAAGTGGAGTTCTTGTCTGAGATCCACTTGAGAGCCCAGTCGGCCTTCTTGCGGATGCATGGAACTATGACGCGTTAGACACGTTCCTTCAAGCGTGTGGTGGAAGTGACTTACTGTTGTCAATGGCGTTGAAGAGGTATGTGCGCTGCCTTGGCTCGCTGATGTATGTGTCGATGAGGAGCGAGTATGTCTCTGAGTGGATGTTCTCCATCATAATCTGGAAGCCGTAGAAGCATCGTGCCTCTGGTATTTGAACCTCGCTGGAGAAGCGCTCGACGAGGTTCTCGTTGACGATGCCATCGGAGGCGGCGAAGAAGGCGAGAACGTGGGAGATGAAGAAACGCTCGTCGTCGTTGAGGCGCTTGTTCCAGTCGTGGAGATCCTTGGACAGATCAATCTCCTCGGCGGTCCAGAAAGAAGCTTCGGCCTTCTTGTACATTTGCCAGACCTAGACGGGTGCTGTTAGTGGAGGTCCCTGCGGAAATGGTTTGACGCGTACCGAGACGCGTCGGACGCGTCGCAGGAATCGTGGACTTACATCGTGGTACTTGATGGGGAAAAGAACGAAGCGGTTGGGGTTCTCTTGAAGCAGGGGCTCGTGTGCCTCCTCCTCCTTGATAGTGGGCGCAACACCAGTCTTTGCTACAGGCTCCTCCTCAGGAAGGTCTGGAATGCCGACGATGGGCCTGAAAACATTTTCCTTGTCCGCTGATGAGAAGTCAATCTTCTTTGCGGGTGAGTCGGCAATCTTGAGTGCGTCAATTGCTGCTGTCGCCTATTTGACGCGTTAGTATGCACGCGTAATAATGGAAGTACTCGAGGAACAGCGCGTGTCGTACCTGCTTAGAAGGCGTCATCTGAAGAGCAGACATTGTGTATAATAAAGATGGGAGTTGTGCAGAGTATTATGAGTGTGCAAAAACGTGTGAACAATTGCTCGTGCTGGTGGAAAGCTGTTGATGTTGTGGATGTAGAGGAACAAAGCAGACGCGACCGATACTTAAAAGCACGACGACGGGTAGTCACGTGCGTCCGTGCTGCCCCACGTCGCGCCTTCCTGAGCTATGACGCACCACGAAGTCTCTCACGATCGCAGCTCTTTGTACCTTACCTCCGCATCAAATTGCTGCTTTAATATGTTTGTACTATTCAATCCACTGCGCGCATTCGAATGATACCCATATTGTCACTGCTTCACCTGCTCATCGTCCACAATCACTGTTGGAGTTCGACATCGCGATGCACCAGCCTCGCCAGACGCGCAGAAACAGTCCGTGCAAAACGCGTCTCTCGTGGCAGGACGCGCTTTTATTCGACCACTTCCCGCCCCTCGGCCCACCATAACAATGCAGGTAGTGTTCCATGAGCAGCTAGACTCGCATTTGGCGGCTGATTAAATGCTTGGAAATGGCTGAAGTCGGCCTCTCACGGCCGGTCCTCAGCTCCGCACTGGCTCTAATCTGCCATTGCACGCGCAGGATCTCGGATCTGATTAGATTTTCATTATCAATTGTCTCAAGCTGCCCCGCAGGACTCGTGTCACGGCATGCGAAACAGACAATGCTCGAGCTCGACGCGTCTCCAAGGTTTCCGACGCGTCCCCCAAACTTTTCCCTCTGCGATCGCTCTAAGCTCAGATGACGCCAGACAAATGCAATCGTGAACGCCATGTACCGTGCTTGCATATCCTGAAACTAACCCAGCATTTCGCCCCAGTCGGGCACTACGACAAACTTACCCTTGACGCGTCCCAGGGAGATCACGTCGCCCGCGTCTTCGGGCACAACCCGGTTATTTTCTGGCACGACGTTTATAGACACAACTTCTTGCAAGAAAGATGCTTTGTTGCCAGGTATGAGCTCGTAGCTTGTGCCGCCCCAGTCTAGTGTCGTGCGTCCGGACTGCCGCACTCGTATCTTGCCCACGTGTCCACTGGCAAAACGGGTTGCCTCGTGTGCTTTTGAAGCATCAGTGAAAGCAGCTCCTTCTTCGACCTTGATTTTGACGCCTGGTTTGCTGGGTGCCGTGGGCGCAGGAGTTGGTACAGGATCTGATGCTTCTGCGAGTTCCTTCTTGATGGCTGTGGACTGGAGCTCTGGCATGAGCGGTGGTATTTGGAACAGGTACACGTTGTTGTCTCGTACGGTGGGCTTTTTGGCATTCCCCGCGTCCGTCATTGTCACATCCCCAGATGCATCGGCTTCGGCATTCGCATCTGGGCCAAGTTCTGTTCTGATATGGCTCAGATTGGACTGGTACCGTGACCACTCCGCACGGTCCTCGTCCGTCTGAAGAATGGGCTCCGCAATGCCTCTTACACGTCCTCTCTGCTTCGATTCCACCTCTCGTTCTGGTTCTGGTTCTTGGCGACCTTCTTCTTGAATTGGTCGTTCTACAATGCCAACTTGTTCGGCATTGACCATGTTCTCATCCTCGCTGTTGTCTTCCGTCTTGACAGGTGATGTGGTTTCGTCTGAGTCTTGCCATACTCCTTTGAAGGGCTTCTTCGCTATTGTGACATCGCCTTCTTTTGCTTTGCCCTTGCCTTTGTTCGCGGTCTGCTTCAACACCGCAGCTGTTGGTTGCTCGCCCTTGGCCTCGGCCTGCTCCAGGATTTCCGCAGACTGCTCAGAGCTTGCGTCTGTATTTATGCCGAATACTTTCTCCTGATGTTCCTTCCTGCCTATTCGTACCGGCAGGCTCGAGCGTAACTTCGGCGGCTTAGTCGCAGGTTCGTCTTCGCCTGATGAGATCTCAATGTAGTCTACGTCTCTCCGCGGGACGGCGGCATCTTCTTCATCTTCAGAGGACTCGACCTCTCCGTTCTGCCTCTTGGCAGAGGACCCTCCTCCGCCACCTCCTGAACCTGAACCTCTGTAGCCCGAACTTCCTTCGCCGCCGTCTCCCTCATCCTTAATGCGCGTCGCTCGCGAACCTGATCCAGCACCAAAGCTGGAGGCAGTTCGTTGGTTGCCTTTACGATCTTCACTTAATCATCAGCTTATTCATCGCCTGCTCCTGATTTGACTCACCCTCTCGCGAGCTTCCTAGCGAGAATGGTCCACTCATGGCACCGCTGTAGCCGCCTCTTCCTCGGATCGCCCGTTCTGCTTCTCGTTTGGCTTTTCTATCCGCATCTCGCTGCTTTCTCTCGGCTGCCTTGGCCTGCTCTTGTGTTCGCGCCTTCTCACGCTCAAGAGCCTCTTTTGCAAGGGCTTCTCGATCCTCTTTACTTCTGCGACCTGTAAAGGTGGGTTTGACCATACCTCTTTTACCGCGAGTCAAACTTCCGCGCCGTACAGCAGGCGAAGACGATCGCGAGGCATTGAGACTCCCGAGCCGCTGTACAGGAGTGCGACCGGGCGTCTCTGTGCCATCCTGATTTGCGGAAGGGGTTTGTTCGGTCGGCGCTGGTGTATTTTTCGCAGTTGTGGGTGGTTTCGCGTCCTCGTCGTCGTCGTCATCTTGCTTCAGCACAGCTGGTGGTTCGCTGGCTGCTGCGGTCTCTGCGCTTTGCGGGGTTGCATCTGGTGCTGCTTCGCTGTTGCTTGATCGGCCGGTGGTCGCACCTGCTCTTCCACCACCGCGGCCACCACGTGATATTTTCGCGCCCTTGGGTGGCATTGTGCGCGAAATCGGCTTGTGGTTTGTAGTAGACAGGTTAGTTGGGTGAGTAAGGTCGCAAAGCTCAAAAGTTTACTCAAGGCTTATCGATAAGGGTGGGTGACCATTAGCCCTGCATGAAACTTAGTTACGCTTGTGACGCGCGATCACATGCAGCGCGATTTCATTGCAATGTAAAATGAAGACAGTGACGATTGTATTCCATCCTACGTCGTTGTCTTCTACATGAAGATAAGATAGAGCAGCTATTTGGCTTGCTCCTACTTTGATCATCCAAATCTATCGATTACAAATTCATCCGTGTCCAAGGTATTACAGCACTCGGGCACGGCTACAAATGGTTATGCCAATACGTAATAAGTCTTGCTCCGACCATGCTGCGCGCTAGGAATGTCGATTGCTTGCCAAAACACCAGACTCCGTCAACATGCTTCCGCAGATTGTTGAAAACAAAGGTTTCGCGTGGACGCATTAGCAAAAGGGGAAGAAATGAGGATAAAAGAGGGACGCGAAGAGCAACAATGGGGGTATATGAGGCGTTTCGGTGTTTTAGCCTTCGACAAGGGCCTTCGGGCTCTTGCCCAGAAGCTCCAGGCATCTGCGGGCAAGAGTGACAACTTCGCCCTCGCCATCTTCATTGTCTTCGTCGTCCGACTCGATGTTGCGGTCCGCAATCTCGGTGACCATCTGAACGACCTCGTTCGATTGGCCAATGCGTTCGATCAGTCGTTCGTCCTCGGACTCAAGAAGCTGCAGCAGTGTCCAGATAGCAATGTGCTGGAATGTCGGATCTCCGCTGGCGAGGAAGCGTCGGATGTAGCCGTGGATACCGCCGGCAGGTTCCGTCCAGTTTTGGATGAAGATGGTGTAGTCACCCACTGCGAAAGTTAGTCGTTGGCCACATCTATTGAGAATGATGCGAAGGCTTACCCTTGGATGAAAGATTACCTAGTGCAGCCGCACTGTTGCCCTGTACCTCGATGCTATCCGACTCGGTGAGGGGAATGAGAACGTCAAAGACTCCGAGGTTGAGCAGGTGAGGCTTGAGCTCCTCGCTGAGCGCCAGGACGGCGATTGCTGCAGTCATTTCAGACTGCACGGGTAGTCGTACATTCAGCACCAGCTGCTTGCATTTTTGTACCGCACCAGCTTCGAGCACAAGCTGCTTGTTCTTGTCCGAGCTTGCGGCGAGGTTGCGAAGTGTTGAGATGGCGTGGCATTGGATCTCGTCATTGTCCGTCGAGCCGAGGAGATCGACGAGCGGCCGGAGGAAGCCAGCTTCGATGATGGGGGATTCGTTTGCGGGGTGGATGGAGATGTTTCGTATGCATGCAACGGCTGATAGGATAAGTGGGAGGTATGACGATTGCAGGAGGCGTAGCAGTGACGGCAGGCCGCGTGCACGCACGATCTCGAGCTGATAGCGCTCGTCGGAGGCGAGATTTCGGAGAGCAAGCGCAGCCTGACATTGCACCTTGGGCGAGGAGGACTCCATGAGGTGCACGAGCGACCCCACCAATCGACCCTCAGTCTGTGCCAGCTTGGCACGATTGCTGGAATCGACGGCGATGTTGCTCAGTGCCGTGGTGCAGTAGTACTGCACATCTACATCTGTGGATGAGAGCAACTGCACGAGGACGGGAATGGCTCCGGCATTCACCAGTTGTTGGCGGTTGTCGTCTGGGAACGGGTCAGCATACACATATCAACAATCTCAATACGCGTACCTGAATGTGTCATGTTGAGCAATGCACCAGTGGCATTCCTCTGGACGCGCATGTCCTTGGACTTGGCCAATCGTGTGAGGGGCTGCAGGGCACCGGAGCGTGCTATCTTCGCCTTGTTGTCTTCATGGGTCGCTAGATTGGTGATACAGCCTACGGCGTTGCATTGAACCTCGACGTTGGGCGAGTTCATCTGCTTGATCAAAGGCGCCAGGCCTCCGAGTGTGACGATAGCGACCTTATTCTCGGCTGTGGGGGTTAGCTGCAGGTCGTCGATATCGCAGTAAGGGACTAACTGTTCACCGCCAGGTTGCCTAGCGCGGCACTCGCGGCGCGCTGCACCTCGATGTCGGGGTTTTGCAGGAGGAACAGAATGGGACCCAGCGTCTCCTGGTCGACTTCGCGGACATCTCGCTCTGTGATTTCGGCAAAGGTCAAGCTCGCCGACCGCTGCAAATCGATGTTGTCTGAATATACAAGGGTACTTAATGCGCGTAGGGGCTCGCCAGAGAAGAAGTCTGTTTCGGCGCGCTGAGATTGGTCAGTATACGGAAGTGCGGTGGTGCGTAGGATGGGGGATGTGTACATTCTCGAGGAAGCCCAGCAAATCGGCAACAGCTTCCCGTTCGCTATCTGCCAACACAGGATCATAGATGCTGTCTCTCGAACGTCCTATATAGCTTCGTGTCAGCCAAGCGGCGGGGTGAATGTGCGCAGTCATTTGCATACCTCCACAGCAGGATCCGAAGATCTTGGTGCACACATCTGAGATGCCCATGGCGGTCTGTCGTCAGGCCAGCGGGCCTTCGACGGGGGGCTCGGGCGGCAACCGGGGCACGAGGAGCTGCGGGAAGAGTCGAGCGTGCTAGGTCGGCCAACGTGAAGAGCGCGCAGAGATGGGGGTGATAGCGGACGGCGATGGCTGGTTGGCGGTGGTGTTGACTTTGCTGTGCTGCAATCTGAGGCTGTTGTTGGCACGAGCTCAAGCGCTGGCGTTAGCGCAGATGCACGACTGGAGCTTGGAAGTTGCGTCCCGTGTCCGATCACATGAAAACGAGCAACTAGAGCAGTAGAATGACATCAACAACGAGAATCCACCGCATAGTCGTTGGCAAAGTAGGGTCCAGCGCATCAAGCGCCCTGAAAAAAGAGCGTTGGCTTAAAGCATCAATTGCAATGTTTGCGCGAGCTGCGCGGCCGGAGGAGGACCGTTGAGCGCGAGATCATGTCGAGCGACGTCATGCAGCAACCCATGCCCACCCGCTGTCACCATCCAGGTTGGGATTTCTGTACGCCTGGTCTGCTGTCGAGTCTTGAATCATTGCTGCCCATCGCCTATGCACCACGACGGCGCTATAACGGGCCGCCGCGATCGTTTGTCCCTGTCCAGCCCTGCAGGAGTTGCCGCAGGCCGCCGGCGACCCCACGCTGACAGAGAGCAATGTATCACCGCCAGAGTGCCTCACATAGCATCCTCGGGGCGGGGGAACCGACTCGCTCAGACGATGCTTGGCTGGTGGTACCCCTCGCCGCGCCCAAACTTCACACTCAGCGCCTAGCCAGTTGCAGCACGCAAATTGGCCTGCTTACTCTCCAATAGGCCCTTCAGCAAGATTGCTGCTGCTCACGTGTTGCACCGCAGCTGGAGGGCGTGGGGGATTTTCACCTCCAGTATATGGGTACCACCAGCCTTTCAACTACGAGGGCCGCAGCTTCCACAATAGATTTCCTCACTACAGCACTTGCCTGCCAGCGCATCTGCTGATCTCTGCGAACAAGTCACCTCTCACCTCTTTGTCTCGCCACTCCAAGCTTTTCTACAGGCACCACCGTTGCTAATTAGCCTGCCCGTAATTTGCCCACCCGGCTTTCCCCATTGCGCCGCACGACCACCCGGTCTTCGCCGCACAGTATATTCTTATTCTCCAGGCCGGCGCTTCTCAGAGGTTTGCATTTCACTGTGAACCGGTTTAATGGCCTCGAATTCGGCATCCTCACACAGTTTCCAGAAGCTCAAAATCGATACCTCGTCCAGTCCCAAGCCTGCGCCCTCGTCCTTTGCATCTATCCCGCGCGACGAGCCGTCGCACACCGCGCAGGATGATGACCACGCGCAATCACAGCCAAAACCCGTGACTGAGGCGCAGAAGATAATTGGCTCTTACTATTCTCCCAAAAACGGCTATGCTGTCCCCTATGACCTCGCCGTGGGAAGCAGCGGCAGCGAAGATGGCTTCGGCCTCGCGCAGCCATTCCGGCACCGCACCACCTCCATAAGCTTCGACAATGAGGTGCGGCTCGACAACGGCGACACAGTTGCGCTCGAAGTCCCCGTGCCAAAATCCAAGTCGCGATCTTCTTACTCTCAGACTGCGGACAGCGGCAGCTACTCTGACCATGAGTACCTAGAGATGCCCCTCCCCCAGCGCAGACCATTGGCGGCTCGCGTGGGTATATCCAGGTACCCACTCCTACAGACGACCGTTGATAGTCTCGCCGACGACCCGGAGTACCGCGATCAGGTCTCGTCCCTGACATCTGACACCACTGCGTCTCCCCCATTCGAAGAGGCACGAACACCCCTCGAGGCACCTTCTGAATACGCACTGTCGCCGCTCGCCGTCGCGTCGCCTTCTGAATTCCCTGGCTTTTCGCCGCGCCTTCCCGGTCCGGCGAGGACGAGGAGCTGGAGAGGCGAAATCAGTGAGGATGGAAGTCTGAAACGATCAAGCCGTCGGTCCTCGAATCGCTCAGGCCGCTCTTTGTCGTCCATGTCGCCCGCCGCGTCGTTCCTCGCCCGCTACAAGCCCTCCGAAGTGCCCATCAAGCCCAGCGAGCCCGACGACGAAGGTCAAGGCATCGGCTACAGCAGCGAGTACATCATTGGAAAGCAAATTGGCTACGGTGGGTTCAGCATCGTGAAGGAGGTAACGAGCATGGAGGAGGGAAAGCCTGTGGTCAATGCTGTCAAGATTGTGCGCAAGCAGCAGCAAGAGAAGTCAGAGATCGAGAACGAGCAGATTCAGACGCAGTTCGACCATGAGGTAGAGATATGGCGCTTCTTACGGCATCCGTACATTCTTCCGCTGCTTCGGGTCTACACCACCGACTTCGCTACCTTCTGCATCACCAAGCTGAACAAGGGCGGAACCCTGTTCGATTTGGTTCGCGATACGCGGCGCAACAAGAAGGCAGGGCTTCCTGAGCACCTAGTGAAGCGCTATGCGTACCAGTTGGCGTCGGCAATGCGCTATCTCCACAACGATGTACAGGTCGTGCACCGTGACATCAAGCTAGAAAACTGTCTCGTGGACATGACCGTACCCAAGGCCGATACCGACGGTGGTGACGTTCTTCTATGCGATTTTGGTATGGCGGACTTCATTGTCAGCGACCAGCGCGACGGGCCAGAGTCTCATTCGATGGGTAGCAACCAGAACATTGGGCCTGCCGAAACTAGTACTTCTGTCGCAGGCAGTCTCCAGTACGCGGCTCCCGAGCTGTTCGATGCGCCAGGCCCTGTCTTCTCACCCGCTGCAGACATTTGGGCATTCGGAGTGGTTCTGTATGCTCTGCTCACTGCTACACTCCCATTTAATGAGGGCCTAGACATCAAGACGACACAAAAGATCCGCGAAGGCAGATGGGACGAAGAGACTGTGCGCAATGCGGAGTCTCTCAAGGAAGGCGGTGTAGATGATGCGCTGGCCTTGCTCCGCGGATGCCTCGAGCTTGACATTGAGAAGCGCTGGTCCATCCACGATATCCTCGAGTGCACATGGCTGCATGATCCCAAACAACGCTTCGAGGACGTTGCCCGGTCTTGGGTCGAACAAAACTAAGTGCTTTGTATTATTGTTTTCCACAGTTGTCGCTAGCGACAAACGGTTCGGACAGGTTTCGCGCGTTTGGATACCCGTTTCGCTGCGTTTATGATTTCTCCCAGGTTCGCATTCTCCTCATTCGCATCATCTCGATCCGATCTTTTCCTCGGATATCCTTTCCGGTTAGTCCATTCACGACGTTGTCCTTTTGCTTTCTTGCATGGCGTTTTGCGCTCAAAAAAGGTTGGCTCGCGCTCGGATCTCACGATGTGTATACCATGATGGTTGCACCCACTCTGTATTTTTATTGGACATGATATTCATGCGGGAAGGTTGTAGCAGTAGGTAACATGCATTACCTCAATACGATTTTGATCAACGATACCTCCACCTGTTGGATTGGCATGACTCGATCCGGTGAAGAACAACTCTATGTGCCTTCTGTTGCACACAACGGCTTTCATCGGATACGACGTGTCCTCTTTCGTCCTGCTACATGGTCTGGTGATGCTCATGAATGCGGCGCTCTCCTCATCGAAGCATGGCGCTACTGACTGCACTAGAAACGTCCTCCCCACATCATAGTCGAATGGCGATCATGCACGTTCATGCACAACCTTGTCCATGCGTTCGTGTCCCCAAGGCCTTACTGCGTGTGCTCCATCACACCATCACATATACAATATTCACCACTACCTACCTAGCTGGAACTCGGCACACGCGGTCCTCACGGTGTTTCTTTACAGCAATGTGCTGTTAGGTTACAAGCTTCTCAAGCATTATTACTAAACGCAGTGACGTTTACCACAGTCATCATTGGACGCATGGTGTGGTTGGCCTCGGTCTAGCACGACGCCTTAACCGCCGCAAGGCGTCCCCCGCGGACGCACCTTTAATTATGAAACCGACCGTTGAAAGTTTGCGGGGTTGGTTTGGAAAGTAAATGGTATATTCTGTGTTCAAAGTCGCAATTCAGCTGATCGACTCGGGTCCGCATGAGACGAGGCAAACAATCATTTAAGGGGGCCTAGTTGAGACTACCAGGAAGAAGCAGGTCATTTTCTCCACAATGCACACAACGAGCCTATTGCTGAGCCTCCCGCACTTAGCACTTGTGGAAGTGCTTATTTTAGATGGCTGTTCTCGCTTCTGACGACAAGGCTGTGAATCGCGATGGGAATAAGCAGCAGACGCGATAGCCTCTGTGTAAGGCACTACAACGTCAGAACTACGTGTCGACGTCCATGTCCACGACAATTAGGCTTTATATTAAGCTTGAAGGGTTCAATACACGGGATCGCGTCGGCTAGATGTCCCCATGTGGTCCGCCTTCTTCCCCCTCCGCCCCGACAATGGCGCTCGTTTGTCAGACCGACAACAGGGGTAGAGTCTATCCTCAGTGAAAGACGTCTTGCGAACCCGGAAATATATAAGAATCTTGCGCCTCATTGCGATACGACCTGCTCGTCGCCAGAATTTCTCCGCCTCAATCATGTATCTTTTTGGACTTGCTTGCCTGCTCTTGACGGTCGCTGCGCAGATCAATTCAACATTTACGCCGACACGCCCTCCGTCGTTTCCGTTGGCGGTTAAAAACCCGTATCTCAGTGCTTGGCTGCCGGCGGGGAATAATCCGAGTGGAGAGTACTTGCCGGGTACATGGCCGACCTTTTGGAGGTAAGTGACCTGAATCTCTGACACCCTCAGAAAAACACTGACAGGTAACAGAGGACAGGTTCTCGGATGGACTGGCTTGGTTCGTGTAGATGGAAAGTCCTTCATTTGGATGGGCAACCCAAAAGACTTCCCCAAGGCCGACCAGGTCGCTGCCGAGTACACGTCTACCAAGAGCAAATTTACCATTCAGGCAGACGGTAAGGTCTTGCTCAAGATTAACTTCTTGTCGCCGATCACGCCGAAGGACTTGAGACGTCAGTCGTTGATCTTCTCGTATATGCGGGTCGAAATAGCATCTATTGATGGCAAGGAACATGACGTTGACTTGTATACGGATATTAGCGGCGGTGGGTAAAGAACCGCGTCTTCTTTTCTTGGGGCTGATTTTGAGTAGAATGGGTATCCGGTGATACTCGCTCGAAGGCGGAATGGAGCACCGGTAGCACTCCTGATGGTATCAAGTACCACAAGATCTGGAAGCAAGACCAGCGGTTATTTAATGAGTGGGACGACCAAGCTGAGTGGGGCAACTTCGTACGTCAGTAGTACAATTGCATGTGTTTGCATTGCTCACATTATTCAGTACTATGCCACCGCCGACTCGATTAGCTTGAGTTATCAATCCGGATCCGATGACGATGTCCGTGGGGCCTTCAACAGGACTGGAAAGCTGGAAAACTCGCAAGACACAGATTTCAGAGCCATCAACGATAGGTGGCCAGTGTTCGCATATGCTGTCGATATGGGCACTGTCGGCTCCAAACCAACATCAAACTTGTTCACTATTGGTCTCTGCCAGGACGAGGCGATCCAGTTCACTGGGAATGATGGCCTCAAACCTGTTTCTTCGCTTTGGAAGGACGAATTTGGGAATGAGACAGCTGCACTATCATTCTTCCACAAGGACTACACAGAGTCGAGTAAACTTTCATCGGAGCTGGATAATCGCGTTTCCAAAGACTCCAAGGCTGCCGGCGGCGACAACTACGCCATCCTCACCACCCTCGCCACTCGCCAGGCCTTCGCTGCAACCCAGCTTGTCGGCACCAAGGACAAACATTACCTGTTCCTCAAGGAGATCTCGTCGAACGGTAATATGCAGACCATCGATGTGATCTACCCCGCCGCCCCAATCTTCTACTACACCAACCCCGAGCTCGTAAAGCTCATGCTCGACCCACACTTCCTTAACCAAGAAAGCGGGCACTACCCCAACAAATCCGCCATGCACGATCTCGGCGCGCACTACCCCAACGCCACCGGCCACGACGACGGCCAGGACGAATCCATGCCCGTCGAAGAATGCGGCAACAACATCATCATGATCCTCGCGTACGTCCAACGCTCCGGAAATATTGACTACATCAAAGCGCACTACAAAATCCTCAAACAATGGGCGCAGTATTTGATTGACTTCAGTCTCTTGCCCGCCGAGCAACTCTCCACAGATGACTTCGCCGGCCACATGGTCAACCAAACGAACCTCGCACTGAAAGGCATCATCGGCCTCGGCGCCATGGCCCGCATGTCCAACCTAGTCAACGAGTCCTTCGATGCTCAGAAATATCTATCCATTGCCGAGGATTACGTTGCGCAGTGGTCGATGCTGGCCATCGACACTTCCACGGATCTACATCACACCACGCTTAATTACGGCAACACATCGACGTACAGCTTGTTATACAGCCTCTACAACGACCGCCTGTTGAATCTCTCGCTCGTGCCGGAGGAGGTGTACGCCATGCAATCCGCCTTCTACCCCACCATCGCGCAACCCTATGGCGTCCCCCTCGACACGCGCAACGCGCACTGGACGAAATCCGACTGGCAGATGTTCTGCGCCGCGGTGGCTAGTCCGTCCACCAAGAAGATGTTCATAGATAGCATTGTGCAGTGGGTGGGCGAGACGAGTAGTCGGAACCCGATGAGCGATTTGTATAACACAAATGATGGGAGCCAGGTTGAGGGGATTGATTTCAAGGCCAGGCCAGTTGTGGGGGGCTTATTTTCATTGCTGCTGGTGGATGGGGAGGGGTATACGGCGCCGAGGAGGGTACTGTAGAAGATGGGTAGGTGTGGAGTTTGGTTTGGGATTGGTGATGGGATTAAAGCTACGGGCAATCTGGGTGCGAGTGTGAGCACGGCGATGCTTACTCTTAGATACTTGATAAACAAAATTATGGTGCTTTGAACTTTCTTGGCTTATGTCGTGAGACTCTATACCAGCATTGCCAATGCGGGCACCCGCTCGCTCTGGTTGCACAACCATATGGATGGGATTAAGGAAGCCAGACTGCTACAAGTGTACAACTGGGAATTGAAATCCATGAAACAAGCACTAAGTACCTCCAGGAGTTGATATGATCGTATACTGCGATAGAAAATCACGCGGCGAACATACCCAAAATATATTCTTTCCTACTTCTTCTTGCCCTTCCCCTTCTTCTTCTCCTGCTCCACCTTCTTATCCGCCACTTTCTTCACTTCTTCCTCTTTCGCCTTCTTCTCCGCCTCTTCCTTTTCCTTCTCCTCTTCCTCCTCCCTCTCCAAATCCGGCAAATTCTCCAACGCCTCATCCGCATCTACATTCCCCTCATACTCCACATTTTCCACCCACCTCTTTACAATAAACAATTTCCACAACGCAACCCCAGTAATTGCTAACACAATCGCTGTGCTGACCACGCTCTTCACAATCCCTAGAATCGTAATCCGCGCGAGTGTCTTAAGCCACGGCGTGACTAGATTAATGCGCTCATACTGCCTATACGTCAGTATCCGCACCCACACCACAACCCTCTTCCCCCGTTTTCCACTCAATATCCATCCGACCCTATCTTCTTGCGTACTTACCTCTAAATCCGGATTTACACAATACAGCAGCGCCACCAGCCCCAGCAATATCAAGAAAAGCAAAAACACAGTCAGGACCTGTATGACAGCAAGCAGTATGGAGATATTCCGCGTGGTGCGCAGGACTTTGAAGCCAGCGGCGACGAGGGGCGTTACTTCTTCGAAGGCGGCGTTGATTTGGCGGGAGTAGGGTATTCCCATGTTCGCTAAAAATGGTAGTGTGAGGGATATAGTAGGAAATGGAAAGAGACGGACCGAAGAAAGATGGAACGTTTGAGCGGCTGGAATGGCTTGCGGGGATGATTTGCTTATTGCGTAGGTGTGTATGCAGGATTACCGCCAACCGGGTGTGTGGTGGACTGACGTCATGGAGCGTGACAGGGGTGAAGGTTGGAAGCGAAGATGTGCCTCATCGCCAGCATGTGGAGACTACATGCGAATTTCTGGGTTTAGGAACCATGGAGAAAGAAGCTAGAGATGATCAGGATGCTTTATCGATACGGCCAAAATTGATCGATTTATCGCTGCATGGCATCCGGCATGCGTGTAAATTAAGCAACTCTACCCAAACTCGCCTTCAAGACCACCTCCACGTTCTTTACCGAACGCCCTAACCTCTACTTCTCCCCCGGTAACTTCCTCCCTCCCCCGCCTTCCTGATCTTCTTCATCCTCTTCCTAAAATCATTCCGCGGCACCATATACTCCAGCTGCATAATCTTCTTCTTCTTCTTCTTCTCCTCCAAAGCTGCTTTCAGACGGTCTTTCTCGGCTTCCAGGTCCTTCGTCTCGAGCTTCAGGCTCTCTGCGCGGTCTTGTTGGATCTGACGGGTGGTTTCGGTGTCAGGGGCTTTTGCGGCGGATGCGGCGTCCAAGGCGACACAGATTGAGCATGGTGAGGGAGATATACGCGTGAGGCAGCAGGGGGAGATGGTGGAGAGGTGGGTGCAGATGGCGCAGGGGAGAAGTGGGACGGTTGATGTCGAGGGGTTGGCGAAGGAGGGTTTCTGGCCCTGGACCGTTGCTGTAATGTATTTCGATGGCTTTCTCATGTGCAACTTTGGTGCAGGCATCTCTCCAGTGGCGAGCCGTTGTATTAATTCTTGCGGCTTCTACTTCTTCGTGAGGCTTTTACGGTGCGTGCTTGAGTATAAAGTGTCGGCGAAGAAGTCGATGAGGCAGAGGTGATCGATTGTGGTTGAGGTTGAGGCAGAGGTCGTAGCTGTTGGGTCAACAATCAAGGTTATTGATAAAGGATAGATGTTCTGAGAAGCTTTTGTCTACGTCAACAAGCCAGTGCCTTGTAACTTGAGTCTGCGACGTCTCATGTGTTTTCGTATCTGTGAGAGGCGTTGTCTACACGCCTGTAGCAGCCTAAGACTGCGCGTACAGCCTGCGAGATCAACACGCTATGGGGACTCGCTACCTACCCCAATGAGTGATATAGCTGCTCTGGCTTGAGCTCAGATTTGCAAGTCAAGCAGTCGCAGTAAGGCACCAGCAAGCTCGTCACGACTCATTTACGTCACGATGCTCCCCCCCCCCCCCCCCCCTCTAACGCATCGCCGAATCACCCACTGCCTCAAACCTATCTAGTGCTTCAACGACCTTCATACACAGCGAGTCGAGCCAAAAGCAGCTCTACAGCGATCTTCAACGGAACCATATCAACTGCATTCCCCGTTCGTTCTAAGCATGCAATATAGCTCGCGAACAAAATCGCCGAGTCATGCCTGTCGCTTTCTCGCAGTATCGCGACGACGAGACAAGCGATTCCAACAGCTCAGAGAAGAGCTCAGATAGTAAAGAAGCACCGCATGGTCCTGAATCTCCAGAGAAACAGTCGGCAGCTCAAGCCGACGAAAAAGTCGACGCTCTGAGCAGCCGATTCGGGAAGCATCTCTATGGTGTCCCACCGGTGTCTCCACTTCTTAGCGCCACGGCTACAGAGGAACCAAGTTCGGGAGGAATTTCCCCTGGCCCTGGAGGGCCTGGACATCTGGCCCGAGGAGGGCTATCTGTGTTTCCCAGCCTTCCCGCCTTTCACGGTATTCTCGGTAGAATTCCTGTTCCGAAGCTACCAGAAGAACAGACCGCTGCCGCCCCGCATTCGTCTGCTCTCTCGTTCGAAGCCAGTGCGGACGCATTCAAGCGCGAATTCAGCTCAACGCACTTTGCACAGCCAACGTCGTGCGCAGATTCTGCCCAGCTCCCTGTAGCTCCTTCTGGAGGTCCAGGTTCCACCGCGCCTGAGAAAGCCCCCCCTTTCTGGTTCAAGTCTCCCCCAGCTTTCCAGCGTCATGAAGTTCTTTACGATGGAAAGAATCCATTTCTCTTCAGCGGCCAGACGCAGAAATACCTTGATAGTGTAAAATGGCAAGGCTTTAAGGGTCAGAAGCCATTGCTGTTTAGCGCCATGAACAAACCTGTTTCTAGCGCCGAAAATGAATCTCTCCCCAATGGCTCTAATATTCAGGCTAGAACCCTTCCTAATGGACAGCCTACACCCCTTCACGACGGCCAGGGTCATGCTTCCGCGGAACTCAATGTCCAGGCCAGTGCGAAACTCGAGTCTCCCGTGGCAGTCCATTCGCCAAATATGGCGAGTCAAGAGACATGCACAGGCTCAGCGAAGCGTCAATCCAAACAATTGGAGAAAAACGAAGACACCGTAAACGACAAAGCCACATCCACGAAGCGCCTCTTTCACCAAAGCAGATTGACCAATCCGCCAATACCAAAAATGCCTTATGGATATGTACTTGAAATTCCGACTGTTATACCGCCAGTCAAGCCGACTATTACTTCGAAGGAAGATTTCATTTTGTTCGCGAGGAAAACCATCTCTCTAAGTACGCTCGACATGCCAGTCTTGACGTCTCTGTACGGTTTGGTTATCAGTTTCACAAGATACGTTGCCACCAAAGCTAGGAACAGCGAATCAATCAACATGCTTATTGCGAACGCAATGCAAGAGCTAGACGCCCTGAAAAAGCGTACACAATTGCCTGATCCTGATTTGTACAGCGATGCCGTGCTAGAAATCGGGACGCGTCAGGCCGAGCTTGAGGAGATGATCGCAAAAGCTAGGACTGCATTACAGCGTAACGAGTCCAGCCTGCGTTACATGGAGGGTGGTTTTCTTGAACAAATCATTTGTTCCATACAGTCAGTCGCTGACCAGACATGTATCCCAAAAGCCCTAATCGAGGATTCGAAGAGAAAAGCGGAAAATATCAATACCTGCATGAATGAGTTGCGACTTGAGATTCTTGCTCTGGAGGACAAGCTTCAAAAAGACGGAGTCAAGAGCAGACATTGCAGAGAGTGGAGAGGAGAATTTTCGGAACGAGGTGGGCGGCCGTCTGGAGAACGAGCGTCGCACCAGTCTAGATGAGATGCGACATGACCACCGTGCGGAGCTGAACGGCCTCCGGTCAAAATCTGGACGCGATAAAAAAAGTCGCTTTGGACGAGTTCAAGACCAAATATTCGAGACAGATCGAAAGCGCAGAAGGAAAGCTTCGGCTGCACAAACAGACCATATCCCGGAATGACGAGCTCGAGATCTAGATCCGAGATCTAGATCGTGAAAAATATAACCTGGGTCTCGCAAAGGCTGCTGTTGAGAAAGAATGAGAGGAGCTCAAGAGACATGTGGCTACTCTGAAGATGTACGAGGATGGGTACAAGCAGATTGAAAAGGAGCGTGACGAGTTTGAAAGCAGCTATAACGACACAAAAGCTGAACGCGATAATCTCCTGCAAGTACCCGGCGCTCTACCAGATACAGCCTCGTCGTCGGACTCAGTGGCCAGTTTTTCGAAGGTCTCGCACTCAAATGCAGGGATTCTGAACTCGTATGACAAAGATATAGGAGTTTTGGAGGCATACTGGGACCGTCAAAAACAATTTGCCGAAGTGGCAGTCCGCGAGACCGCAGCAGAGCTTGGGCAAATGGAAGCGCAGATCGCCGAAATCACTCTCCAAATCAACGATTTGCAAGGCATTGATCAGCCAGAGAGCGAGGAGGATGGCGATGTTTCCGAGCCTGAAGACGACCTTGACGACGCAGCAAAGCCAGTTGCAGAGTACCCTTCATCAGGACTTCTCGACACGTTGGCTCAACTTCTGACAGTAGAAGACAGCTATCCTGTGCTGCCAGCTACCCGCCAGGCTTTTGAGCCGACTCAACGTCAGCTACAGACATATGCTACCAAAGCTGCTGCGCCTCGAGCCAGTCAGCCAGGAGTACCAGGAGTACCAGGATTAGGTCGCGCTTACGTTCAAATGTCCAACCAGGGTGCTGGAGTAACTACAGTGAAGGAGATCCGCGCACCCGAGTCTGGCGGCTGGACGGAAGTGAAGCCCCGGAGAGCGAAGTAGATGGAGTTCGCGTTTACGATTGATGAGTTTGATGGGATGTGGAGACGGGTGATCAACAATGAAGCAAGGGCGGAATAAGATAGATTTCCACGGAATCTATGCGAATCGCAAGTGTGAACCGGCTTGTAGCATGCAATCACATTGATTTGAGGAGCGCTGGAGACTTTTTAGAAACGTGATGAGATGAGCTTCCGTATGCTGATGTTTTCGAACAGTGACGTTCGTTGTGAGACTAACACCGATGTGGACGTACAATCGGCAAAAGTTAGTAATCTGCTAACTTATAAGTATTATAAGATATTACTATATACTTACTAGCTTTTATTTAGATATAAATAAATAAGTATAAAGTTATTAGATAGTTAAGATTTTAGTGTTTAAGGATATGGCAGATTACTAACTTTTGCTGATCGTATGGTGTCAGATTAGTTCGAGGCTTTGCTCTATGAGGGTGTCAGATAGCAGGTTTCGCGCGTTACTGTCTTCACGATTAGGGATAGTCGAGTAACACAAAGCTCGGGTGTAAAAACACGAAGAAAAACAGAACACGTAGCAGGAACACAGCAGAACAGGACAATCAATCAAGACTTCATCCCATCTATCAAATCTGACATATGGACGCGCTAAAATACGCTGACGTGTCAAACTTCACGACGTCGAAGCTTCCACGCGTCTGACAAACGCCTTTCCATTCATCCGTGTTCATGCTTTCTTACAATTGCATACTATATCTTAACGTGTCGGATCGTGAGTATCGGTAAGTGCGTCAGCTGCTCAACGATGCTCAAACAGCCGACTCGATCCTATTTCGGCTCTACTCGTCTCAGATCAGATATACCTTTGTAGCACCCTCACGTAGTAGTACAATCAAGTCAACAACAATCACCGAACAGAATGCATTCCTAGTTATCGTTATTTCCTTTCAGCACTAGTGCGAAGCCCTACCAACATAACGCTATATTTCTAGCCAAGCGCACTGTCGCCCTACCTCTCTAGGAGCAAGATCCCTCGAGTGTCAAAACGGCTCACTACATGTAGCCACAAGCTAACATAACGTCCCGTCACCTCTATTTCCTCTTGCCCTTCTTTACTTTCGCTGGCCTTATGTAAAATTCCGGCGGCTGCTCCTTTGCCTGCTGCGGCTGTAGTCTCTTAAGCTCTGCCTTCATCCTGACCAGCTTCTCCTCTCCTCGTCGGGTGTCCGCCTGTAGCTGCAGGTCTTCGTGCCGTGTCTTTTCGACTTCGAACTTGAGCGCTTCGATGCACGCGTTCTTCTCCGCGCACTTCCGCTTATAACCTTTGTTGCGCGTTGTCTCTACATCTTCTTGTTGTAGAAAGCCTGGTATGTCATCCGTGTCGCTATGAGGTGCATAAAAATTGCCCGAAGTGTTGCGTTCGTATAGCCTGTCGCGATCAGGATGAAAACCACGGAGGCTGGAAGAGGAGGACTCCCTGAGTTCGGCACCATCTGCGTGTGCGTTAATTCTGTACTGATGATGTAGTTGGGTTCCGACCTTCGAATGCTCTGCCGGACACCGCTGTTGCACGCAGGCCAGAGACATCGCCGTTTCCATTCGAATCATACGGATTGAACATTTTGAAGGCCTCAGACGCAGATTAGTGGCCTTCGGCGTGTCGGGAGTATGTAGAGTGAAGTTGTAGTCAGTAGTTCGGTAGAAACTTTGGCAGGGCGGTGGTGAAAGGGTTGCGGAGCTGCTTGATATGGGAGCGAAACACTCAAGCCGAGAGAAATATATTGAAATAATGCGAGGGAAGCGACGCTGCACTCGCCGCCGCGATTGGCTGGGCGACAATCACTCCCCTAACCACAAGGCACCGCGGCGGCCCACCTTGTCTAGTTCACCCAAGCTGCGTATCCGGTCACCAACTTTTCCCTGCGGTTGCATCGCTTCTAGGAAACGCCTCAACTGGTCCGGCACAGCCTCTGTCACTAAAGATAACAACTGGACAGCTACATCTAACTAGCGTATTTGATTTGCTCTACTACGACACTCGGCATGCCTCAGCCTTTGTAAGTGCCTTTACCGATCAGCGTGCTACCCGGCAAAAACATTTCGGGCGCCTCTTTCAAACGCATAGCGCAAATTGATAAAAATCTGACCTTTGCACAGGGGAAGCATGCCTCCGAAACCACCCTTCAGGATGGGCTCTCGTAAGCCCAGAGTAGACGAGACCGAAGGTGCTGTACGATTGCGTGGCAAGGCGGCGGACAAGAAGTTTTCTGCGGCTGTCTCCACGCTCGAATTTTACTCCAAATGGGCTGACCTCAGCATGCTGTGGGCACATCACATGCTGGAAGTGCTGGAACACCTGCAAATATTGCTTCGACCCACATTGCCAGGTCTGGCAGATACGGTACAGAATATCTGGATCGTCGTCAAAGAGGTCACGAGCGGACCCCGCAAGGGCCCCTCTAAGTCACAGGATCTCTGGATCGACGTCGAAGAGGTCATGATCGAACCCAGCAAGGGCCTCACCGACACTGTTCACGGAATTCTAGATGTCTTCCTAGGCTACGAGATACACAAGGATGCGCTCGTGTTGAGCAACATTCTTCCACACATCGAGTCACTCTTATCGTTCCCCGTCACTGGCGTCCGGACAAAGTGCGTCATGCTAGTCAACAAGTGGCGAGTTATCATGGAACTCCGCCCGCTGGACCAAGAACTTGCCAAATCAGTGACACAGGAGACAGTTCACATTATGGCCGAGCATCGACTCGTCCCAGTAGCGGACGTACACTACCGAATCGTGCTTGATAAGCTAGCCAAGATCATCGAAAAAGGTCGATGCATGGAAGCCTTATCTCTGAAGCTAGGCAGAGAAGCCATGGACATGTTCACGACGTGTCTCGTGAAGGACACCCTCACAGCAACCAAGGTTCTTGTGCAGATGCAGGATTTTGGAGATCATCCGGATCCTTACATTCAGCAAAGTTGCGACGTAATGGTTGCTCGATTGAATTTTTTCCTCACGACAAAACCGTCTGCGAACGATCGCAGCCTCGAGGTCGATACTCCAGACCTCTCTGAGGTGGTAACTCAATTCAACAGCGAATACTCTGAAGACACATTGGTTCATCATGATACTGAAGAGCTTGATGCACGTGCTCAACAGGACTTACACGACGCAAAATTGTTTAAAGCAGTGACCTGGATTTCAGACATGGCCTGTTTTCTTAAGCCGTCAGCCGCGAGGACTTTGTCCAGTAACAGGCTTGCGAACTACGACCTCCAAAACTACGACGACCTCTTGAAATGGTTCAAGGCATTTACAATGATGGATGATCAGACCTTGTCGCTTGTCAAGCCTGAATTGCAGAGCCTGCACCTGGAATGGCCCAAACTACGCGGAAAGATTGAAAAGATTACGGAGGCAAGGTTCAATGGCAAGGCCCACATGGAAGTTATCCAAGATGAGATTCAGCGCCTAAACGAAGTCGAGGCCTGGCTCATAGATCATGGCGTCAAACATCATGATAAGATTGCGATGTACCAGGCCTCACAGGCGAATGCCACGCGGGCGAAACTCGAGACCATTTCTGAGATTCCGGACAGCTCGGCTGTTTGGCAGCATGCACATGAGGAGCTCATTGTCAAATCTTTCCAACCGTTGAAAACAGTCCTGATAAAGAGAGCCGAGGACAGGATGTGGTGGGCTAAATTGATTAAGAAACGGGATGACCGCATCAAGGAACTTCTGCGTGAGGTGGAAATGGGGCAAGAATCAAATCAGGAACAGGAAAACGACGTCATCAAAGAACTTCGCAATAGCCTCAAAGAGTCTATGAGTATGGTCGATTTAAAGGGACAAATCATCGACAACCAGAGGGGAACTCTGAATGCGCAGAAAAGAACACTTGACGCGAACGACAGTAACTTGGCAGGGATGCGATCGGAAATGGAGAGTACTGTGGCGACCATGATGTTGGAGATGGACAAGCAGCGCAGCAAGTATTACCAGGACGTCGAGGTAAGCCGTTCATTTCAGAAGTGCGGACGAAGCGTTACTGACTGCTCCTTAGAAAGGAGTCAACGAAACGACCGTCGCGCTGCGCCAGCAGCTGAATGCAGCTAGAACCGAGGTTTTGCTTCACAAGCAAGTCCTAAATGAAAATAAAGAGCTCCAGCAAGAGAATATCCATCTTCGACAGGACAAGGCTCGCCTGCTTACCGCCAAGTCACAGAAAGAGACGGAGTGCAAGGCTGCAGAAGAGTCGATCAAAGTCATAACCGAAGGCTACGTTCAGCTCAAGAAGACCGTCACCGAGCTAGAAGCGAATGTCATTGAGCTCCAAGCAGACAACGACTACCTACTACAAGAGCGCGACGATCTGCGCGATGTCGTTGAGTCGTTGAAGGCTGCACCTATTTCTTCTCCTGGAATATCGACAGAGGACGCCACCGTCACTTCTCCCACGCAAAAATACGCACGAGAACTACAGCACCTCGACAGCACGATCATGGTCTGGGAAAAAGACTTGGCTGCCGCACAAGCGAAGAAGAAAATAACGCTGGACAAGAAGAACGATATCGATGCGCAGATACTAGAGCTTGCGACTCAAATCAAGGCGCTCAAGCATCCCAAGAACAAGGCACCTGAGCAACTCCCACTTCCGCCTGTTGCACATCGAGTGCAAGATCCCGTTGCTCCGACACCGAGCCATCCGGCCCCCCACGCGCCGCAGTTTCCACAGACGCAAGAAGAATCTCCGTCTCCGCCGACCGCGCCGCGAGTGAGGCTCCCTGTTGATCCCGCCTCGCGCGATCCCGCCCCTACTCAGCAACAGTTTTCCGCGCTGGCAGCTGAGTTCACGTCGCTACAGACGCGTTACTTGTGATGGTGTGGGGAGTATGCGTGCTGTGGATTCGAACTGGTGGGAGAATCGTATCGGGTAGCAAGGGCTCAAGCCATGGTGTGCTGAGGATATCTTTTGGGGATGTCTTGTAGTTGCAACGGGCCTGGACTGAGGGAACACATGTTTTAGATCGCACCAAGATTTGCGTTGCGTCGCGCGATGAAGTGAGCCATGTCTACGCCACAGAGATAGGTCGGGGTCAAATAGCAATGGCAAATAACCCTGATATCATTGATGCACAAGCGCAGCTCTATCTGCCTTTACCCCAACGCCCAAGCGCCACGCCCATGCAACATCGTACACCTCCCCTGCGCATATCATATCACATCTACCTCTTCTTCATCCTAACGCTCTTACCCGGCCTCTTCGCCGTGCCGCCCTTCATCTTCTTGACCGAATACCCACTACCGTCCGCACTCGACTTGGCGTCGTTGCTCTTCGCGTGCCTCTTCTTGCCGCCAAAGCCGAACTTCTGGTCCTTCTTTGCGCGCTTGGTATCGCGCTTAGGGTCGCGGCCCTTGTCCCCGGAGGAGGGTTTGGCGTCGTTGTCGAGGGCGACATCGAAGAGGTCTTCCTCGTGCGTGTTGCCGATCTCGGCGCCTTGTCGTTCTGTTTTGGTTCATTAGCTTATGCACATATTAGGAAGGATATGATGTACGTACTCCGCTTTAGAGTGTTGATCTTATCGATAGTCTCGCGCTTCTCCTTCGCGCGCTCCTGCATCTTCGCCACCTGAACCTGCTTGCCGAACTTTTTCAGATCTCTCTGCTTGCGCGCCTCAGCAGACGCTTTCTTGCCTGCAGCCTCGTCGATGAGCTTCTGCTTGATCTTGCCCATGTGCTCGTCGCTCTTGACCATCTCGGCGAAGTAGTCTGCTGGGCGCGAGAAGCCGACGCCCTCCTTCTTAAGCTTGGATCGCGCGTCCTTGACGGCGGATAGACATTGCTTGTAGAAGGCGAGTTCGCGGTTGAGGTCGTCTTCGACGTCGCCAATCTCGACGGGCTCGTCGGTTACGACGGATTGGTATTCTGAGAAGGCGAGCTTGGAGTAGGGGAGTTGTATGCGGTTGAGTGCGGCCGTCAGGGCGGCGGTGTTGTTGATCGTGAGGCGCTGGTGTGGGATGATGTCGCCCTTGTCTTCCGATGCTAACGACTCGATGTCAGAGAGCGGGATGTCATCTTCTTCGTCTTCCTCGTCTTCCGCATCCTCATCGTCGTCTTCTTCGCGCTCCTGCTCGCGCATCTCCTCCTCGTCGGAGCTGATGTCGCTCTCGCTGTCCTCCAGATGTGAAAGGTCGATCGCGCGTCGCTCGGGCATATCGTCATCATCATCGCTGGCGTCTTCGTCTCCGCTGCCTTCAGTCTCCCAGTCGGGTTCCTTGACGGCTGGCGCAGATTTGCTGGCCTTCTTTGGCTTCGTCGAGTCCTTCTTCTTGCCCTTCACCTTCACCTCGACCTCATCCAGGGGAACACCTCCGTCCTCTTCAGAGTCTTCTTCGTCGACCTCTGGCTTGTTCTTCTCTTTGCGCTTCCGTGCCTCTTTCTCCTTCTTGCGCTGCTTCTCGAGCTTGAAGTTGCGGCCTTTCTCGTTGTCGAGCGCGGCCTTGAGCTTGCTTTTCGCCATTGTATATGGTTGTGAGCGAATTATTCCGAGTAGATTATTCAGTCAGTGTGTATGCGCAAAAGTCGCGCATGGTATGCGATCAGACGTCAAAGCTCCAAAAATTATCTTAGTAGTTCGAAATCTTGGCGCAGAAAAGTGTTAGCGTGAACGCTAGGCTCACCGCCCGCGAAGCCGCGGCCTACATCACGTGGTTGCCCTGAACTTAGTGTTCACTTCCATGTACCACAAGCCCGGTACACCATAAACGACAGCCCGCGATTGAATTCTTTAGTACTCTGTAACTACACGAAGGACCAACGCTCTAGTCAAACCAGACCACACATCCAACATGTCAACACCACGACCAAACATGGACCGCGCGACCAGCGACGCGAACGTACGTACA
Source organism: Parastagonospora avenae f. sp. tritici 18332-5 (assembly GCA_022559985.1). Classification (NCBI taxonomy): domain Eukaryota; kingdom Fungi; phylum Ascomycota; class Dothideomycetes; order Pleosporales; family Phaeosphaeriaceae; genus Parastagonospora; species Parastagonospora avenae. The sequence continues at coordinate 89,244 of JAFJTR010000087.1, forward strand.
TGCAGGACCGACAATATGAAACGTTCCCGCTAAGATCTGAATACAGTCCATAAACAATGGTGGCGACAGCTCAGTTGAATTAGCACAAGTTGTCGATGATCTATTAAGCCAACTCAACACGAAATTCTCCACCATCACCAGCGAGTTGCTTTCAAAGAGTAAGAAGAAATGATCGTGATGCAACGAAGTGTAGCTAATAGATGTAGTGGACGATATGTCACGACGACTGGACAATCTTGAAGCAACTATTCAGGGTGGGGAGGGTAGCAAAGGTCCTGGTTCAGACAAATAGGTTCCTAGGTATCACGGGGCTGTCAGCATCATGGCAATGATGCATGCTTTGTTTCATCCGTTTGGGGAATTCTACGCTGCATCATATCATTATAGGGAATCCTGGCTTTAGGGCATAGACAATAATAAGTTTAGTTTTGTGTTATTTCTCATCATTCGCTAAACTATACCATCTTCACAATCATACAAGATCTACTTGCATCCTACCTGCGCAGTTACGTATCCCATCATATCCCATGTATCCAGTGGTAGTCATAAAGAGTACCAACGCTAAATATGCAATATCGCCTCATCAACCTGGAGAGGCAGCATCTACAACTCGCTCTTCTCCTCTTTGCCCAAGAACCTCCTGAGGATGTTGCTCCTGCTCACGAGGTCATCGAGCTTTTCAGGCGCAAGGTTGCCCTTGCTGATCAAGCCCTGGAGCCTCTTGAACTCCTTCTGGGCATAGCCCTCGTTCGCGGCGGTCTTCTGGAAGACCTTGGCGTAGTACTGGGCGTACTTGTCCTGGAGTGTGTCGGCCAGCTTCTTCGCCTCCTCAGCGCCATCGGCATATGCGCCCTGGAACTTCTCAACAATGGTGTTGAAGGCTTCGATGGTTCCGCCGGTCGCGTCAAGACCGCCGCCAACAGCGCGGTGAGTGCCAGCGTTGGTGTTGAGGAAGTCAATGAAGTCCTTCTCGGAGCGGCCGCCCTCGTATGGGAGAGCCTCGGTGCTGCCCTTCTTGAAGTACTTGATGGTGGGGTAGGACTGAACGCCTTGCTCGGTTGCGAGAGCCTTGGAGTTCTCGGCTTCGGCGTCGACCTTGGCGATCAGAACGCTGGGCTCATTGATGAAGTCGTTGGCGAGGGTCTCCCAGATGGGTGCGAGAGTCTTGCAGTCTGTAATTTGTCAGCGACGAAGCGGGTTGGAGAGATGGCAGAACGTACGTCCGCACCATGGGGCAGTAAAGGCAACAAGGACGTCCTGGTCCTTGCCGACCTTTTGCTTGAAGCTCTGGTCATCGAGGAAGGTAACCTGGCTGGGCAGCTTGCCCTTGATTTTAGGCTTCAGGCTGGTCTTCTCTGTGATGAATTTGCTTAAGCTCTCGAGATCACGCCCACCGTTGTAGTCGGTGGGCTTGTTGCTCTTTCCATCGAACCACTTGAGCGTAGGGAAGCCCGAGACGCCGTAGTCCTTGCCCAGCGACTTGTGCTGGTCTGCGTCGACCTTTGCGATTGAGACCTTGTCCGAGGCGTGCTGGAACACGGTGGCGAGCTCCTCGTAGACGGGTGCGAGGTTCTTACAATGGCCGCACCACGGAGCAAAGAACTCTACGAGGGCAGGCTTGCCAGACTTCAGGACGACATCGCCGAAGTTGGAGGGGGTAAGGTCGAGGACGGCTTCGGCGGAGACGAGCGCGGGCAGCAGCGCAATTGCTGCGGGTATTAAGTTTTTGAACAACATGTTGTGGGTTCTCTAAAGCTTCAGGTATGAATTGAGGCCTCGAAGTGGTTTGTAGAGAAGCGAGATATGCAGGCGGTGGGTAGCTCGAGAGCTATCAGGAACCATGCACGAGGCGAATTCTTGGCGCTGCGCGGCTGTGAACGTGTCCTTCCCAGACTGTTTCACTTCGGCAGCTCACAACCTTACAAATCTGCAGACAATCAAGAAATGTGACGAATAAGCTGAAAGCTTGTAATGATTTCTCATCATGAGCAACTTCAGTGCCATAGTAGTAGAGTGCCAGCACGCGTCCTCGCATACACAATACTACCGACGCATAACTCGCTCATGTAGAATACAAGCTTCATATTTTTGTCACTGATAAAGTAAGCATGTAGGAGCCTTGTATTGTCTCAATCCTTTGCATGATTCGAGTTAGGTCTGAGTTGTGTTTGGATGGTAAGCATTCTGAGTGTCTGATTCTCACTCACTAGCTCGAACATTAAATCCGTAAAGACCGAAACATTCCTAGCGTTTTGTCATACCAGAGCTTCACTGTGACCCCTCAAACTCGTCTACAACCCGACATGGCTTCCCGCATATTAGCAGCTCCTGTGCAAAGGTCCAAATACATATGCGATTCTTGTCTAATTGGCCCAAGATCGCTGCGCAATAAGAAGGTCGCCGCGCCCCGCGTTTTCTCAAGTTCGTCATCACAGACTTTGAATTCCACAACACAACGCAAATGTCGCCGTACGCAACGCGAACGCCCGTCAATCGCTGTGCCAACAGCTCAAAATAGCTTCTCCAAGCCTCCCGCCATCTCCCGACCATATTCTACCGAAGTTTCCACAGCGCAAGCAACCGCATCCGGCGTCGCGCCCCTCCCCCATCGCAGCCTCATATTCCTCTCCGGTCCCACAGCATCCAAGTTCCTACACGGCCTGATAACCCACGATGCATCCCGCGTCTCGCCTTTCTACGCAGCCTTCCTCGACGCGCGCGGCCGCGTGCTGTACGATGTGTTCATCTGGGTATGGCCCGAGCTAATCGCAAAAGAAGGGCACTGGGCCTGCTACATCGAAGTCGACGCCAGCGTGGCCGAAAACCTGCGAATGCACCTCATGCGCCACAAACTCCGCCATAAGCTCACCATAACCCATGTACCTACTGAAGGAAGCGACGGCATAAAGGTCTGGGCAGCGTGGGGCGAAGCGCACACACAGGTCAAAGACTGGGGCGAGATCGCTGGTCTACAAGATCCGCGCGCGCCGGGCATGTATCGCTACCTAGTGAATGCGGATCGCGAGACGATTGCTAGGGACCTGCAGCCAGTAGATACCAAATTCTACCATGTCCAGCGGTACATACACGGCGTGCCAGAAGGCGCAGCAGAAATGCCGCCTTACGGCACGTTGCCCATGGAAGCCAACATCGACCTAAACAGCGGCATAGACTTCAAAAAGGGATGCTACATCGGGCAAGAGCTCACGATTCGCACCAAACACACGGGCGTGGTGAGAAAGCGCATATTACCAGTTCGCTTCCACTCGGGTGGTGCAGATGCAGCGGACCCTCAAGCGCCCGTCGATCCAGAATTTGTACCGCAGCCTCAACCAGGGATGGATATTAGGACCCTCGACAACACGGGGGCTTTAAGCAAGGGTAGGCCGACGGGGAGGATCATTGCGGCTCTTGGCAATGTCGGAATTGCGACTTGTAGGATCGAGAACATGACGAACATGAGGGTCAGTACAGAAGGCGGGTTCTTCAAGGAAGGAACGCAGTTTGGTGTTGACGTCGATGGGGAAGTAGTCAGGGTTGAGCCTATTGTGCACGATTATTTTAGAGAGCGTAAAGAAGCGATCTGGGGTCGCGGGGAGAAGCTGAGGAAGAGCTGGGTGGAAAAACAGGAGGAGGGATTAGAGTAGAGTCAATCCGGAGCTTCACGGTTCGGTGTATGATAGTGTTGGCGGGATCTTGGTGGTCGCCTTGAATTACCCAATTGCTGACCGGCGGGGCGGTGCTAGTGTGGCTGAGCCCGACGTCATGAGCCCATACATTCAACAAAGACTCTAACATCACATATCAGTCCTAATAAGTCGCAATAATCATAGCTCGACTACGCCCATCCTTCATCCTGTGTCCTACATCAACCGTTCAGTTTGCGCAACTTTTACAACAAAAGAGCTAGGGCAACCATGGCCGTCATTCTCCCCACCAAGTCCTCAGAACACAGCTTCTCAATATCAAACATCATCTCACGCTTCCGATCAAAGAAGAGTAGGAAGCCCGGACAATCCAAAAATCAATCACAAAATGCAACACCTCAAGACTCCCGCCCTCCCTTAACCCCCTCTTCCCTCCCCCTCGTCCTCCCAGAACACCAAAACACCCTCCCACCCCTCGGCTGGACAACAATAACATTCCCGCAACACTCCGCCACCCCTGACTCCGAACATCCGCCGCCCGGCCCTCACCCCCTCCAAACCGCATATGAGAACCTCTTCGCCGCCAGTCAAGCCTTCTTCGCCCTCCCCGCCACCACGAAAGCCCAATGGAAGCACAAACTCGGCTCCGAAGAAGGCTGGTCCAGCATCCCCGGCGAGAAGGAATTCATCACCTTGCGCAGTCTGGAGTACTGCCCTGACATCTTGCTCAGTCCGGCGAAGAGGTATTGGGATCTCATGGGCGCATATCTCACATCCACTCTGTCGCGCATCGAAACGAGTCTAGCGCAGCCTACAAATAGTCTCACGCGCTTCGTCGGCCCATGTGGCGTTTTGCAGGCGAGTGATGGGATGAAGACGGCGACGATGTTGAGGCTTTTTCGATATGAGGGGTGGGAGGAGAAAGTTGTTGCGGAGGCGCATAGTGATTTGGGATTATTGAGTGTTGTGGTGGGAAATGTAGCGGGGTTGGAAGTCTGGGACGGAAAGGTTTGGTTCGATGTTGAGCGCGAGGTGCAACGCGCGGGTATGCGGGGCGCGAGTATGTTGGTTGGAAGACAGTTGGAGAGATTGAGTAATGGAAGATATGCGGCGGGTGGGCATCGCGTGGTGAGTTATGGTGCTCAGGCACCTACAAATGCTAATGCGGAGGGGGAGGGGGAGAAGAGGTATCGGTACAGTATTGTGTTTGTGCTGAGGGCGCATGAGCCGGTTGTTATTGAGTCTGAGGCGTTGGAGACGGAGATAACGGGGAAGTGGGAGAAGCCGCTCAGCGGAGTGACGGCGGGGAAGATGTATGAGGAGATAAGGGGGAAGCATTTTAATATTAACATTGGGGTGGAAGAGAGAGAGAAGCAGAGGAGGAAGATACAGGAGGAGAAGGAAAGAAGGGGGGAGGGGTCTTAAGGTGTGCTTCACTCCTGAAATTCTTTATTTTGTACGACTTGTACTATTGCTATCACTGTTTATCTTTTGATTTTCGCTATGAGCTATATGCTTTGGAAGCTGCTCGCAGTTCTCAGCAGACGTTGTGGCGTGCGCTTAGGCATGACGCATCCGACGCTTGCCATTGGACCACCTCTATGCTGCGCATATTGTGCTTACCCCACCTTGGTATAGCTTAATAACTTGCAGCTGCCGCCTAGTCTGTTTCTCAGTGCTGAGTACTTAGATATTTCCGTTCCTCCCTAAGTTATCATCCGATCCAAAACAACATGGCCTCTACGAGCCTCCTATGCACTCGGTGCCAAGAAGTAAACATTGCCTCACTCTTTACGGAAGTCCTTGATCACGATGAAGCAATATCAATGGGCCCGCTTGAGGAGATACTGGCTAGGAAGGATGAATGCACGATTTGCGCAGCAATTGTAGCTTCACTTGAAGCACATCAACCATGGAACAAAATCGATGCCAGCCGTATGCTCGAGATTCTCCGCAAGGATGGAGACGATACCAGCGTGTGGATGTACAGTTACATACTCATAAATGACCATATTCCAATCCTGAGGGTCGGCATCTCCACCAACAAGAATGGTCAGTTGAATCGCCGTGGACGACGCGAACATGCTGGGGATCTCCAACTCATGCAACACTCGGCCAAGCAGCTGGATCTTCCTCTGTTAGGACGAGGGAGAAAGATGTTCCCGACCACAAACATGTTTCTTGCGCGGAGATGGCTGGATGAATGTATCACAAGTCACAATATCCTATGCAGTCAACCTGGCTTGCAGGAAGACCAGCCTCGTCTTAACATTCGTCCGACAAAACTCAGGGTGATTGACGTGAATAAGCGATGCTTGGTCACTCTCCCACACGGCACTGAGTACATTGCATTGAGCTACTGCTGGCCAAAGGAGCCCGGCCTCACCAACGTGAGCACGAACGGAATTGACCTTTATAGCAAAGGGGCGATTTGCACATCGAATGGACTTTCTCCGGCGCTCGGCGATGCGTGTGATTCAGTCTTCGACCTCGGGGAGCGTTACTTGTGGATCGATGCGCTCTGCATTATCCAGGACGATCCAAAGGACAAGGCCCATCAGATTGGTCAGATGGATCTTGTCTACGGCGATGCATTACTAACCATCGTCATTGCGCCTAGTAACCACAAGCTTCAGAGCCCTGGCCTTCCGGGGTATCGCAGCACTACCCATGGTACCTCAGCACGTCATCAGTCCATCATAAAGCTTCACGGCCGGGACATCGAAGTAGCAGTGCCAAAGCCCTGTCTCGAAGATATCCTCTTCTACACGCGCTGGGAAACACGCGGCTGGACTTTTCAAGAATCCCACATATCTCGACGCTGCCTGTTCTTCACCGACCACCAGCTCTACTTCCAGTGCTCATGTGGTATGCGATGCGAGGACACTACCAGCGAAAACCACAGGCCAGACGCCTACATCAAGCACAGCACCAATATCTGGAACCCCAAAAATGCCTATGGCGCTGACGAAGAAACCAATTTTGGTGAATTGTCTATTAGCCGAAACAAGTACGAAGATGAGAATGAAGGATTGACTACTTATGGGAACTTTGTCAGTGCTTACCTCAGGCGTGAGTTATCGTTCAGATCGGACATACTGAACGCTTTCCACGGTATAACTAAACTACTGTGCGTGGCTCTGGATACGGAGTTCTATGCTGGTCTGCCTGTAAAATGGCTCGACCACGCGTTGTTGTGGCAGCTCTATGGCTCTACAGATCGCCAAGTGGGATTCCCGGCCTTCTCGTGGGCAGGATGGGTAGGCGGTGCGGATGCGCCGTATTGGTTGGGAGCGGAGAGCACGAGACGTTTAACCACATGGTATAGGCTTGAGGAAGGTCAGTGGACGAGATGCCATGGCAAGGAAGAGACAGAGAAACCGATCATCGTGATGCCAGAACTCGAACCGAGCGCGTGTCTGGATATAGCTTCTACCATCCAATGGGGTCTAGCGACCATAACGCAAGTCGCAACTTTCACGCTGTCCATGAGTACGACAGACCTCAAAGATGCGGCGATGTGGCCGAACAGCGAGCATGTATGGATCTTGGACAACAGCTCGCGAAGGGCTGGAGTTATACTGATCGATCGGGCATGGATGACGCAAAACGTCACGAAGGAGGCTAAGCATGACTTTATCCTGCTCTCAAGCGCGCAGACAAGTCGGATCAGAGATATACCGAATTTCGACGATACATGCTACGAGCAGAGAGATTGGTGTTTGTTCAATGTCATGCTGTTGAGATGGCAAAGTGAGGTTGTCGCGGAGAGAATTGCTGTGGGGACGATGCATTGTGATGCTTGGATGGGAGCTAGATCCGTGACGAGAGTTGTGCAATTGTGCTGAGGTCGAACAGGATGAAAATGCCATCAGATCGACAGCGCAGGAAACCAGAAACTAGAGCATAAGTGTAGTCTGGTGTTTGTAAGAACGGCAGTCCGACACGTTACGTCTCGAGTCTTCCAATTATTCATTTTTAACGCGGGCTGCATCTTAGTCTGTTCGCCTACTCGAGCAACCTTCCCGTCTAGGACTCATCATATAGGAAATTGGCGAGAGTCGACCTGACTCTTCCAAAAATATTGAAGCGTCTTTCCCATTTCGCCCTCAGCCCACGATTCAACTGGCAAAGCGTAGAAGCCAGCCTCGATCATCCCGGAGAATCCTATGAAGGCGACTTTTGTGTCGGGTGGCGCGGGTGCGCCGTCGTCTGCGGGAAGACCGATTGCATGCTCCCCTCCCGCCGTAATCCCATGCGTTACTTGTATGGATGGGCCTTTGGCCAATAGGGTCAAGTCTTTGTTCGCGATGATATAGCGGGAAAGCTGCTCCACGACATCTCCGATAGTGATGATGACGCCGTCTGCTCTTCGAACGAGGAGAGCTTTGGGTCTTATGATAGTAGACTCCCTCCAGCTCCATGCAACTTGTTCTTCAATGGTCTCGATGACCAAGGCAATCAAGTGAAGAGGATCCTGTGTAGCTGCTTCGAGGCAATTGGATGACCGAGGAAGGGCGAAAGATTAGGAGTGAGACTGTCTGGATCATCTGCGACTTGAATCTGTGATATGTCATCGAAAACTGACCAACGCAGACGGCTGAATTCCTCGTTCATGCTGGTGTCGAGTTCGCTAAAACCCATGTCGGAACCGGTCCATGTCTTGATGTCGTCGTCGGACCCCTCGTTCATGACATCGTCAACTTCGCTAGCAGCCATGCCGACCATGTGAGAACATGCGAATTACAGAAAAAGGTTGTGGTCTGTGGTGCGCGCGCGTGGTGAAGAGAGAGTGGTTGGGCGCAAAAACAGGTTATGCATAGGTTATCGCATGAAAGCTGATTTGGTGACGAGAATTGTGCAGATGTGCTAAGATCGAACGGAATGCAGAAAATAGACCACAAGATCGACAGCACCGAACACTAGTAACTAGATCACAAACTTGCCCTAGTGCGTGTAGGGACGGTGGTCCGACTCGTTGCGTCTCGAGTCTTATCGATAGCAACATCTATGGGCGTCACTCTACTTGAAGTTTCCAACGCTCAATTCATACACGATCTTCTGAAAGAACAAACCCATCTTTCAAAAACTTGATATCGAACCCGGGCTATCACCATGGCCAACCAATTCATGAACATGTTGAACAACATGGCTCCGCGATCGAATCGGTATCAACCATCCCCCTGGCTACACACACATGCGCATCCTAATAAATCCATAGATCTCTCGCAGATTTGCAAAATTCACAAGACCAACTAAAAGGCATGGACGCCATGGAACTCCGCGGCTGGGCCTCTCAAAACCCGCTCGTTCCAGCCCGCGACCTTTCGGACTCCCTCGGTAAAGCACTCCTCGCAACCTTCTCGGGGCAAGACGACGCCGTGAAGATCCATCTGGATGGCCAAATTGCCGAAGATGGAAAGGAAGCGGTTGTAAAAGAAGTGCATTCAGCGCGATGGGGCCCGACCAAGATTCCGATTCTGAATGTCGTTTTGCTAGCGGTGTATCACACGCCAGGGGATAAGCAGCCGTTGCTCGACCTGACGCGATATCTCGTCGAAGACCTAGGTGTACCGGTCGACGGAACAGACGTTACGGGAGCGAGTGCATTGTATTGGAGTATCTCATGTAAACCCTTTGCGGAGCCAGACTTCGCGCAAATCCTCTTCTCCGCCGGAGGATCCGTTAATCAAAAGAACCGTTTCGGCGGTACTGCGGCGAGTGAGATCGCGCAGGCAGATTTAGCGGGCGATACGAGCCGGAATGTGGCTATGTTAAAGTGGTTTCTTGAACACGGTGGAGATATTGATGGAAAAGATAATGATGGGATGAATGTTAGGATGTTGGTGGATATGATGGCGAAACGCATACCTGGTATGGCGGCGGCGGTGAAAGAGGGAAGAAGAGCTAGGCAAGAGGGGCAGTGTGAGAATTGTGGGATGGATGGAGCCGATAAGAGTTGCGCGAGATGTAAAGCGGTGAAGTATTGTGGGCAGGAGTGTCAGAAGGTAGATTGGAAGGGGCATAAGAAAGGATGCAAAGCTGTCGCTTGAAATTTTCAAATACTACTACGAGCTTCAGATGATTTCGGATATCTCTGAGCAACTCTCGCAAAAAATAATTACATTACGTCTGCTTTGTTAAATGCATCTATGTATCGGCAGCGCATCGCATACTCATTCTCAAGCTCGGGAGTGATCCGCTCTTGAGCCTTGAGAACTTCACATCGTAGATACCCCACGTTAAATCAGCTGCTGCTCGCACCTCAACTTCATACCGTCCCCGTAGATCTCGGACGCAATGCTTCGTCCTGCGGTGCATTCGGAGGCGAACGCGTCCTCGGAGCGTCTTGCAGTTCGTAGCCCGGTTTTATCTCATCAATCTTGTACCATTTGAGTGTCCGCAGCGTGGAACTCAAGTCGGCCCAATTCGAGCCCGTCTTCACCCACAGCCGTCGATTGATAATTTTGAACACAATGAAGAGAATAACAACGAGAAATGGAGCCGTGTATCCGATGGCGACTTTCGCAAACGTGACCGGCGAGCTCCACCATGTAGCGCTGCAGAACCCAAGGACGACGAGGCATCCAACAATAGAAATAATTGCGGGCAAGGGTTGCGCAAATGCCAGGACTGTGAAGGGCTTGTATTCGCTCGTATTTCGCCTGAACTGCGCGAATTGCTCGCTAGTGAGATAATCCTTGCAACTCTTGAGCCTGCAAAGTTTAGTATATGCTGCATGTAGCGTTCAGGCGAAAGATAATACCACAGGTAGTAACGTAGATATGCAAAAGATAAGGACGCCCAGACAATGAGGCAGCTTATACTGGAAGAGATCTGGACAATTTCAATGAGCTGTGGATGTTCGTTAGCTTGAAAATACTCTGTGCCGTTGAGTTCGTGACTGACGTATTGTATGGCGTAGCCACTCTTTAGGCTAACAAAAGGTAGCCAGATGAAAGCGAAGGCCGAGAGAAGCAACGCTCGTGCTGGGACGCCAGTACTTGGAACCACATGGGAAAAGTTGTTTGCCATCTTTCCTAACCTAGTTGTCCTCGGTACATCTCGCGCCAATCCGTATAGTGTTCGAGATGCAATGTAAAGGGATGTGTTACCTGCAGACATGACGGCGAATATCATTGCTGCGTTGAGGAAACCGGCCAGGGCCTTATGTCCATTGGCTCCCCACGCCCATAGCGCTATGATTGTCAAACTACTCGATCCGGGCTCGGGCAGAGGCTGTTCCCTTTCCTGCGTATCATTGCCGATGCCGCCATAGATCTGAGGGAGGTGATCGTTATCCCAAGAGACATTAAGAAGCTGGCCCAGAAGGCATAAGAAATACAGGACTAGTGCGACGTAGGCGATGGACTGAGAAGGCAGGCGTAGCGATTTCGACGATCTGGCTTCGAACGCAGTGACTGCAACACTCTCAATACCCAGAAAGCTAAAGGCTATCATGGGAATCACATATCTTATGCATTGTTAGGATGTGAATGCAGATGCTAAGTACCAACTTACGCGACTGCGCGGAACCCGTTCGTCGCATAATCAGGATTATGCTGAAACCCTACTTGGATGGCTACATCGGTTAGCACTTGTGTGGTCAAGTGATTTGAGGTACTTACGCCCGTTTCCCGACCAATGTCCCTCTGAACGGAAAGTAGGATGTCAGCTTCCATTCTGTCACTTAGTCAGAATTTGAGCAGCCGACTCACCTTGAGCAGCCATCACGTAGAGAACGATGGTCAATCCGACAACCAGTATAATCTTGAAAATGCCACTCACAGCCTCTATCCAGCCGAATGTCCCAACACCAACAAGGTTAATGCAGACTAGTAGGGTGGGAGTAACGAAATAAAACAGTACAATCTGCCAGACTTGCTTTAGTCCCCAATATTCAGACAACTTAGCCGCCATTAAGTTTTGGCCGGCGAAGATGGATATATATGTGAACCTAGGAGGATCAGTCTATTTCTTTGGATCACTATGAGCAGACTTACCAATATGCGACCCCCACAACCCAAGCATAGTCCCTGTCAACAAACGCGCGCACATATTCTACGATGGCATTTGGGGCAGGAAAGAGCTGGGTAAGCTCACTCAAACCTTCCGCCATACAAATTGCGATGATACCTAAGCGCGCAAAAGATAAGCTCAAGATAGGATCACATATAAATGGAGCCTGACTTACCCACGATGACGAGTGCGAGCAAAGCTCCCCCAGGTCCAGCGACTTCGATGGCAGGGCCGCCGGTGCTAAAGATGCCACTACCTATCAACGAAGTAATTACGATGAACTATTGTACAGTCAGAAACTGCGAAAACCTTCGACCTTGCCGCACAGAAAGACTGTGTCTAATGTAGATTTGAGTGAATGGCTGCAGCGTACAAAAATCATCCATCCTTGGAGGTTCTGCCTAGATGTTGTCAGCGGAAGCGCTCGCGACTTCCGATAACGGAATGGCAGTTACTTCAGATCCGACGACTTAGCATATTTAATCATCTTCCACGATTTAAAAATTATCTGCTGATCTCAAAATCGACCTCGGGAGTGTCTAGGCAAGAGGGAACAACGCAGCAGGGCCTTGAAGGTGAGCAGAAGGATGCTCTACCCTGCAGGTGCTTATAGCGGGCCATAGCCGCCCCAAAGGATTTGGCGAAATAGAGGCTGAGTGAGATTGCCTCGCCAACCCGCGTTGTCCAATGACTCCCGACCTGATTTTGGAGGACCTCGCAACGTGGCTGCGCCTTCGAGCAAGGCAGAAAGCTATATCAGGGGGTGCTCCAGCAGTCTTGCTATCCCGTAAGGCGTTCACCTTGAGTATCGCAAATTATCACAGCCATGCCTACAGTCCGTAACGTCATCGAGCCCGCCCAGACGAGATACATTGTCCAGTCTGGGGACTTAGAGACTTTCCTAAAGAAAAAATTCGGACATAGTTATGATTTCAACATCAAAGTACGGAAATTCCATGCCGTTTACGGAACGCGCCTAACAAAGGTAGCACATAGCCGATCGATGGACATTCGTTGCACCAGAGATGGTCTCTGCAGTAAGTGGCCCTGACCAGAATTGTACGAGAAAGGCTTACAGAGAATAGGAAGAAATTCAGTCAGTTGATCAAAATGGATATCGGTCTTATGCATTAACGATCTCTTTCTAGAAATCTGATTGAGGAACTAGAAGCGACTGCGTAGTATAGTGATCTGGTTGGAAATGCAAGGTCAGGAAAGATGACCTCGTGAGGCTCTGCGATTTAATGCGCCAACAAGATCCCTGTAATTCGATATTCCCCCTCATACAAATGGGGGTGTACTGTTGGCCTATCAGTCTGATTATGATATACGAGGTCATTCAGCCGTGTGGCACTGGGTTTCCATCCGCCGTGGCGTTGGGGCTGTTCGCTTACCTGTCAGATGACAATTGAAGGCGCCTGCAGCCTTCGTGCGGTGGCCATGCTGGCACGCTCTAAGCATCTCTCTTCACCGGTCTGCGGTCTTTTCTGAACTTTATTGGACTTTTTAAGGACCGCGTCCGTTTTACCACCAATTTCGATGAAATCGCCAACGCGCAATGACATTGCCAACTGTTCATCCAGAATCCTGGTCTTGGAGCTCGTCGAACGCAAAAGCATTATTGAAAGACGATGCCCCATCTGTTAGGATTAGGATAGATGAAATTGCAAGAGGTATGCACGATTTTATAACCGGAGATCGTTTTTGCTGACCGATAAGAAACGTTTTGTTCTACGTTATGCTCGGCACCTATCGAGGTCCGAGCGGCCCTCAAACGCAGGGCGACTGGCCAAATCAGGCTGCGCATCATGTATGTCAAGTCGTCAGGATCTAGAACCACTCTAATATGGCCACTAGTTCGATCTACTCAAGTAAAACAATATTCCCACTGGATATCACCCATGAGCTTTTAGTCGACTTATTTGAGGCGTACAACATCCATCGAGACTTTGCGGACGTCGTAGCATCATTTGGCCAGGAGCCCAATCTTGCGGAGAGGAGCAGCAATAACTCGACGATCAATATCAAGGAGACTGGTGATTGCAATATCTCGTATCAGATCCGATATGTTGATAACAATCACCGTGGGGGCCAAGACCCATGGTCATTGAGACATAGCGGTGTGTTTCACCACCATACCGCACACGGGACAACAGACACTGTGGTCTTACTGCACCCTGTGCGTGAACCGCTGATCGGAAATGCTATCGCAGCGTTGAAGGAAGATGCCGTTGGGCGGTCCGAAGTATGTGAAAACCCGTTTCTACTGCATGCTTGGATGTTTGCGCAGTACTTCGCGAATTGGCGCTGGTATCTTCGATATGTTGGCGAAAGATTTGCGAAAGAGAACAGTATGGCCATGGTTGAGCAGCCCGAGGACACAAACCCTCAATCAAGCTTTCGAAGAGTACAGGTGTTGAGAAACACGATGGATCTCGTCCTGTCGACGCGTGCTTGTTGTTCCGGCAATCTCGACTTGATCCAACGGTTGTCTAGGTGCTCGCAGCCAGCAATACAGCGACTTCAAATTTTAGAGGCGTTCGAATGTAGGATGAAAGGGTACATCGAAAGTGCAGACGTGCTAAAAGGTCGGGTGCAGAACCTCATAGACCTAGTGAGTGTCACCATTGGCTCATTTCACGACTCAGTTTTTAACACAAACCAGATAGGCTACACCCTCACCTTGCACAACCAGATGGAAGCCGCAAAGATTGATAATGAGCTGCGGAGCCTGACTGAACAATTGAAAAATCTCACAGAAGACACCGTAGATGACAGCGCGACTGTGAAGATAATCACTCTCGTCTCCGCTGTATATCTACCAGGAAGCTTCATCGCTGTACGTACTCCTTGCTGGAACATCAAGTCAGGTGACTGTACGACTCTCTGACCATTGCATAGAGCCTATTTGGCATGAACTTTTTCCTTTTCGATACCGAAACCAGGAAGCTGGTAATATCGCCAAACTTTTGGATCTTCATCGCCACTTGGCTCCCTTTGATCTTCCTTACTGGAGCTATATATGTGCTCATCCTTTTCATGAACTCAAGGTCGAAGAAGAAGCCTTTCAGCCTATGGAGGAGGCGGTCTACTGGCCTAATCGATGCTCCGCGAGAAAAGGTTCACGCATGACCTGAACCACGTACCATAGTACCACAACCTCTTTCGAACCGAAATTGGCTTTAGAGAGGATTTAGGGGAGTCCTGCCTACACGCTGATGGGTATAATAAGTCTTTGATACAACCGAATCCTTGTGGGTACAGTTGAAACGTTTGTTGCCTTTGTCGCATTCGGCATGCGGTCGGTTATATCTCTATTCCTCTACTGGTATTACCATAACCTGCCCATCCGATGTACACATGACGATGGCTAGGTTGTTACTGTCGGGCCACGGTCTTACTCGTAATGCCTTAACTGTTCCTGTGAACAAGTTCCATTCTGCAACAGGTTTCCTTGCCCCTCTCTTAATAATATGGGTTGAATCACTAACAATGCGGTGTTCCCACAATCGCGTGTGCAAGTAACCTTTCTCGACAATGAATAGGGAGTGATCGCCGTACATGCATGCACATGCCACTTTCGGGCACTCGAACATGTGCTTCGGGAGCTTGCCGGAAATCTCGCTTTGTGTGCTTCGTATCTGGGCTGGGAATAACTCACCACTTTTAGCATGCACGATGCATCCAAGATGAGTGTTGTATGGAATCAATGCTGCTTCTGGGCTACCGTGCCGCTTCTGAGGGAATGTTAGCCATTAAATGTGCAAGCACCAAGGCAGTCGACACGTACTGACGGATAATAGCCTTCTGACTCAGCTGAAACAATGATACCTTGAGACTGCTCATCAATGCGCCAAGTGTATAAGCAATCATCAGGGCTACTGAAAGCCCAAGCATAAAGCAAGGTGCCAATATCGTTAAATGAGGCATGGGTAAATGAGTGCTCCTGATTAACTGTAATCGCTTGCAAATCGGCATACGCACTGAGTCGAGCGCAATCAGCATCCACTGTTGCCTAAATGAATAGCAAAGCACTTACTCCTTTTTTACGTAGTACACCTTCTCGGTACATACAAAAGCCAGACATCCAGTGGTCGAAAGACTGACGCTCAAAAGTGACGATAAGGGCGCGCAGCTCGTCGCGATCCACGTCATCAGTTCATTCGTGCCATCGCTAAGACATACCTTCAATCTATTAGGAACAGAATATCTTAAGAAATGAATATCCCTTACGATGTTTTGGTCGTCTTGTGCTTTGCCCCATACGACCAGCTTATCGCCAGAGAGCACGAGATGTTTCCACCTTCGATCCGGGCAGCCCGGGCTCAAGGTGACGCACGAGAGTTCCTCGCATCTCCCAAGAGCTAAATCAATGTTGTATACAACGACTTCTCTGGTCTGCGAATCGGAGGTGGATCTCAACTGCGCCACTCGGAGTCCGTAGGGACACAAAGAGATGTCGTGGACCTTGACTTTACGTGTGGCTAACATTGGAAACTGCTTGATACCCCGAACAGTTCGTTGTATCTTTGCATTGACAGTTACGCCATAAAGCTCACTTGGGAAGTTTCCCGAAATAGGAACCCTAGATTCGGTTGAGCCTCGGCGCCAATGTTCATCCGGCGACTGTGGATCATTTTGGAACAGGCTCGGCACAGACGAATGTCGACGCACGGAAGAGTTCTCGTCTGGTACAACCGGTTGATATCTTTCATCGCCATCTTGCTTCAAACTGCTCCGCTGTATATTTGGTGTATTATCGGACGGGACGACAGAGCCTGGAACTGGTGCCGAATAATGCGTTGCTCTCTCTATCATTATGGTTGGTACTCCCGACGCTGGCTTGTCTGAAGTCACACGGTTATTCAACGCATTGGTATGGTTTAGCGGACAACTTCGGGGATCAACTGGCTTTTTGTCAGCGCTAAAGTGTTGGTTGACATGATTCATCATGAAGACCAGCTGCTCTGCCTTTGGCCTCTGTGATCCGTCTGTCACAAGCGTTTGCAAGATCGTCGATACGCAGCACTCAATACCTCTATTCGGGGGCTGTTCATCATATACAAGCCTCCGTAGCCACTCCAAAACTTCCGCGCGCACCTGGTACATATGGTGGTCGGCGTTCGGCTGTAGATGTTGTGATGTGACGGACTCGTAGAAGTAGTCATCGTCATGCCGGCCGGTCCTCTGAGCTCTGAATTTATCCACAGCAGAAGCTTTGCCCAAAGCAAAAGTAAGCGCTTCGGAGAAGATACATGCGAAAGACCAGATGTCGCCCTTGCGTCCCACACTTTTCTCGTTAGAACAGGCTGCATCGCCCGAGTTCCTACGTCGTACATGCTGAACTTCTGGAGGCTGGTAGGCTCCAGCCTGCCTCCGTGGCGTGGTCTTGATGGTCAAACGTTCGTACAGTCCCCGGATCGAGAGAAGATCAGATGGGGTTGAGCCATCATCTTCTCTGAATGCGGAGATGCCAAAATCTGTCAACACCCACTTTCCTACTACTGAAGATGGGTCTCTATCTATCAATATGTTGTTAGGCTTGAGATCCATGTGTGCGAAGTACAGTCTACCCTCCTGTCTAATCCCAATGACACCTTCATGCAACCATGCAAGCGCGGCTGCGATGCGATACATCTGCACACACACATCCTTGATCATAGCACCTTTTCGTGCCAGTGGAAACTGTGTCGCAAAGCTGTATACCTCTTTGCCTCGGAAATCGTGTCCTTCGGCGAGAAAATAATCGAGGTCGAAATGCTCCGCCCACGGAAGAAGGATCAGATGTTCTCCTTTGTGGAAGAGAACGGCGAGATGTATCCTGATGTGTGCGTGGCTCGTGATGCTCTCTTTCAAGATTTCGAGATTCTGAAGCTCTCTCTTAGAGTCCACATTTGGGTTTGACGCATGGAACCTTTTGCAAGCGACCCATTTTACCTGCATTGTGAGTACACGTGGCCGAAGCATAGCAAATTTGATTCACCTTGTGATTGCGGTCGTTCTCCAAAGTAGTGAAGCAACCCGGCGATATGGCGACTCTATCTACCGTGCCGTAGGCGCCAGAAGCAGTGTTGCGCTCAACTTCCTGGAAAGGCAGTCGTCGCTTGTCATCAATTCTACGAATAATAGAGGATTCTGAGAGAGGTTCCTAAAACTAGTATGAATCGCAGACATATCGTGGCCACTACGACAGTACTTACGGGAAGAAAGATATATTGCTCGTTGAGAAACCTTGTGCGCATCGTGAAGTTCTCGATTGGCGGTACTTCGTCATGGTGAGCAGGTAAGTGCTTATCGTCGTAGACGGGTTCTCCGTCTTCGCGAAAGAAGTTTGATCGAGGGCCACTGAGGAAGTCATTCGCGCCTATGTATACCAGGATGGAAAGGAAGCGCAATAATCGCCCATGTATTGTGTCGATGTCCGCTGGCTGTAGCACTGCTTTGAACAAAACGGTTTCAATTGTACCCTTGCCAGACCAGGCTTCTAAAATGTCCTCATAACAGACATAAGCGTCTGCAAGGCTGTGTGGGTTCTTCAGATGACCAGTAAGATAGTCTTGTATGTCGCGCCGAGCTTTTTGGTATTTGCATAAGTCGGAGCTGCTCATGGTGCTATCGCCAAAAAGTTAGTTGGCCAAGTATGGTCGTGTGAGATGTTGAAGCACTGTAAGCTGGCCTGGAGAAGAGTGTTCGCAGCCTACATTTTGAGGTGCCCAGGGGGCCAGAACATCTCTTCCGTTTCGGGCATCGAGGCACGGAAGCGAGATAAGCAGTACGCCACGCTGACGGGATAAATTATCGTCTGCCTGTCTGCGCTTAGAGTTTGCCGCTGTTCGCGACGGCAGAATGTTGTTTGTGGTTGCGGCGCCTGTGGACCTCAGGTGATCATCGGAAGCGCTAGATTAACGTCCACAGGTTACGTGCTCCAGAAAGCCATAAAGTCACCTATTGTGACCCGAGACTCTTTTACATCAAAAGCTCACAGCGTTTACCCGTATCAAGAACCTCATCCTGAAACCTTTGCCGTCAACTAAACAGCGAGCGATTTGTGTAGTTCATGAGTTTCCAAAAATTATGGTCCTACCAAAACTTATGTAGGTAAATGGCCTTGGCCAAGTGTGTGGTTAGCAGCTTGTGGCTGTGCGTCAGCTTTCTTATCATAGGATCACTAGAGTCATCGAGAGAACTGCTGACATATACATTAGGTAACCTCGAAGGGATTTAGCAATGGAGCCCCGCTCTAAACTTTCTCCAAAAATCATATTACGCAGGACAACTTCGCGTTCTCAAATGCACTCATCCAATAATCTCTCCAAACGCAACATTCATAAATCTCTCCAACATGCCCCCTGAGAACACTCACAATGCGACTGTCGACCTCAAACAGGAGAGCTCAGGCGCCCACTTAGACCTCCGCGACCACGCAAAGGTGACAACCCCAAAAGACCCAACAGCACCCGAGGAACTACAAACCACTCAGGAATCACAAGCGGCTAGAGAATCGTATGAAGACTATATCAAGAATCTACCACCGCCATTTTGGCAGACCAAAACACCACAGACGAAAGCAGCGAACGACGAGGCGATCGCGGCCAGAATCAACGCTGTATGTGCGCCAGTAACATCTGAGCAGCGCGAAGAAGATGAGCGTCTGAAAGCCAGGTCCTGGCGCGAGCGGTGGCATGATCGAAAGGCAAGACGAGAGGCTAGAGAAAAGAATGAGGATCCCGATTTGAGACCTGTAGAAAGGGGGAGCCGCGCACAGCTAAATGTCTTTGGTGTCAATACCAAGGAGAAGCGGCAGCGTCGGTGACGTATCTACACAAGGAAGGTGCTGTAAATTACATAGGATATTACAGAACTACAAATGTAGACGGCTACAATATGCTCGTATCTCTATACCGATTCCTGCGTATGTATCAAATGAAATCGTGGTTCGCGCACCTGGCTTAGCAATATTCCTGATAGCCCCGGATTTTTGCCTCAAGGATGCAACAAATTGAAGTTCTTTGATACATTAATAAGTCATGTTTATCAAAAACGTAGTGATTGCTCCAGGTCGACTGTTCACCGACCACGAATGATGACCGGAGCTGGTATCGAAGGGCGAAATCTGCCGTCCCATTCTGATCAAAGTCTGGTCATATCTTGCAGTCTTCATATTGCTTTCATCTGGAAGCCTTAAAAGCGACACAAAAAAACTATCTCTACGCATTGATCCTATGCTAGGTATGGGCGGATGTTATGCGTCCTCGATCTGGCCAATATTCCCTGAGGATCCTGAGCTCCTATCTCATCTACATCTCGAACAGCAGGTGGAATGCTTCAGAGAGATCACTCAGTTCGAGATATTTAGCCATTTTCTTCGGAAATTCCCAATCCCCGTCCACGACCCCAGCCTCGCGAAAATCCTACATACCCAAGCTGTGTTGCAATTTACACATCACGGCCTACTGATCCTCAGGGCGACGGTTCTGGGGGATCAAGAAGTCAACATAGTATAGCCATGTGCATGAGACTTCAAGCGCTGGCTTGCGTCGCGCGAGGACTTACAGATCTTCCCAGATATCGCAGTCTACTATTCTGAACAGCGTGTAATCTTCGTCTTCCTCGCACATGCTGTCTCGGTGGCTGAACACGTACCTGTTATGTTTCGTGCGATAATGAGGCAGGATGACGAGATGAAGCCTTCGCAGCTGAGCCGCACTAGCGAGTGCATCTAAAGCGGCTGGAACCCACATGCTCGGGAAAAGGTCGACTCGGGGAGAGTTGGAACTCATAAGACAATTCTCAAGTGGTGTAGCTTTCGAGCAATCGCCATAAGAGTCGTGTAAGAGCGCGCTTCGGGTGTAATCGAATGATGCGCTTATTGTAACCTCCTTTAGCTAGTCCAGGTTATGTTTTGTAAGCGCGGCCGTTATATCAGTGAGGTCAAGTTGTTCGCAGAACGAGAACTGATTCTCCCCGTAGAAGATCGCACGGCCTTCTCGATAGGTCTGTTTGCAGGTGCGCAGCAGATGGATGACCACTTTGTCCTTCTTGTTCATGATCAACTTACTGCAATCATTCTTGATCTGGAACTTGCATTTGAGAGCGTGGCGGTATACCTCATTACGTAGTGCGGCAGGGAGGCTGAGGAAGTCGAATTGATCGGTCAATTCTTCGCCTGGTTGACAGGGACCAATAGATGCTACTTCTACCATTCTTTGATGACTGGATGGTTCGAGGTTGAACGTGAGGTAGGGAGTTGGTTGTGTGCTGCAAATAGGTCGAGCACATTGTGCCGTAGAGATGGAATATATCCATGGGAGACTCTTCCAGGGCTAATCTTGGCAGTGAATCATAGCTGCAGCCTGAAGTGATCAGGCAACACAACGCCATTGTTCAGTGCTGGGCCGTAAGGATTAAGCTGTGAAAGAAACCCAAGTGATTTGAGGGAAGGTAGCCATCTCGTAAAGAAACTCTTGTATTTCGAGGCAACCGAGTATCAACAAAGGTCATCGAGTCCGCAATCTCCCTTCTCTTGAGTTTTGACCATGTCCCATCGAACATACAACCCGAACAGGCAGCCTGATTGAGGCCATCTTGCGCCTCCTTACATTGTGAGGTCAATCCGTTATCAGTCTTGTGTGTTTCGAGCATGTATACTGGTAGCACATTAGCAAGCTGCAAATCCGACTCGACCAACAGTGCTGTACCCGGCATTTTATTTTCACTCCACAGTGAAGAGCAGCCGCGAGAACATTGTACTTGCACATTGCTACCTTGTGACCCAATGAGATCTCATAATGACGTCAATCCTGCGTATTAGTCACAACATGCTTGTATTCTGATATATATCACTTTTACACGTTCCAGCAAATACACCATCTTGAATCATAGTGCTAAGGGTCTTCACTCACCAAGCCAACACTGCTGCTTTCGGCGTTCGGACAAACCGATTACATCATGGATTCGCTACCCGTTAGCAACAAGACTGTCGGCGAGCCAGAGAGCGTGACCAACAAGACACTTGAGACCGGAGCTGGAGGTGTGCAGGTGAAGTTCTTGATTATCTCCTGGCTCTTCCACATATGCTAACACCACGCAGAACTTTGCGCCCGTCAAAAGGATCTGCGCTCACCTGAATGCCTTCCATGCCTACGCCCACGAGCCCAAGCGTGACGCCGTGGAGACAAACCACTACTGCGCCCACCTCAACGACGACGTTCGCCAATGCATCCTCTACGACTCGCCAGAACAGCCAGCTCGCATCGTCGGCATCGGTACATTTCTTCCACCTCTGAATTCTCTTCACATCGCTGACAGCCTCCAGAGTACATGATAACCCCCAAACTCTACGCCACGCTCGACGCCACAGAGCAGAAACTCTGGCACTCCCACGTCTTCGAAGTGAAATCCGGAATGCTAATCATGCCCAAGCCATCGGCGATTCCAGAAGCCGTGTGGGAAGTCGCCGAAAACAAGGAGATGGAAGAAGTCGTCCATTTGTACGGTAAAGTCTATCATCTCTGGCAGACGGACCACGGCGACAAGTTGCCTCTGGGCGAACCGCAGTTGATGACGAGTTATACGAGCGCGGAGCAGATGCCGAGGTTTGAGGAGAGATTGAGGGATAGGGATCAGAGGTTTGAGACAAGCTCACAGAGGAAGAAGGAGGTTAGGGAGTATATCGAGGAGCCGAGGATTCATGAGAATGCTGACGCGACGTGGGCGAAGGGCGGACATGGACATGCTTGAGTGGGGCAATTGTCTTCTTCGTCAGCTCGGGTATTTACTGTTCATAGGTATTTCGGGCTGAAGATTGGTGAGGGCGTGGTCGTGTATCGTTCCTGCCCGTTTCGGAAGGCACGATGACCTTCTCAGTACCACCATACCACCTCATGACTTTTGCGCATCCTGCACCTCTTGAATCACCACGCCATCCTTTGTACCTGGACGCCCCATCAGCTTGCCAAGAACATCCTTTTCTGTGCTGTCATCTCCCATTTCTTCGTCGCTGTCGCTCGCAGAGCCATCGTCGGCATTCGGGCCTTTTTCTTCGAGTACGCCGAGTCCGAGGTCCTGCGGTATTGTCAGATACTACTTCGGCCGAGAGCCACATACTACTTACCATCTCAATGTACTGCTCGGGTTCTTCAGCATCTGTCATATCGATCTCTCTGCCCTTCAATGTGCCGGCCTTCCTCTGCGCCTCTAACTCATCGTTGGCAGCCTTGAGTTGCGGCAGAAAGTCCTTCAGGAAGTCGCGTATATCCGGACCCAGCTCTTTTTTGTCCAGCTTCATCGTGGGCTTCTTCCCTTGGCCGGCGCGCAGATTCACGACGCCATTGCTTCCTTTGGGTTCGTGTAGCTCTGCATCTGACGCTGCATCTTCTTCATCTTCGTCCTCACTCGAGCTGTCCGAGCTTGGCTCTTCACTCGATTCCGCGAGCTCGCTGTCGCTGTCTGAGCCGAAGTCGCTGGCTACTGTGGAATCGTCGGCAGCGCTGGTGGACGCAAGTGCAGACTCTTCCGAGATTGAGGGATCGGAGCTGGCGTCTGCCTCGAACCGCACGCGTTTGCGCCGATGCGCTAATGGTTCTTTGGTACCGGACATGGCGGGAGATGCACTTGCACAAGAAGATAGGAGGATATGCGGCGAGTTTTAAGTTAGTCAGGAGATATCTCAAACGTTCATTAAGTGCGTTTTATACTTGTGGTGGAGAAATTCATGAAGATCAAAAAAGTTTGGAAAGCCACGGTTTTCGGCGGTCCGGTCCCGAACTTGCGTTACGTCACCGCAGCGAAGTCCAAAGTCAGACCTGACTGCATATGCGGCTGCAGCGAGCAAATTTTGCCAGGGACACATAGCCAACGAGTTCCCGTATCTCGAAAGGCCTAATCTACGGCCCGCAGCATTCGTTGCGGGGGCCAAGGCGCCATCGCGTGGTGTTTGGCTTCTCGGCCTCAGGCAACACGAGTAGCGTAGCCTCTTGTTGGTGTCAGCAGGGGTCGTGAAACGGCCTCTTGAAACACCAGAGCGGGCGGCTGCAGGACGACGCACTGCTGACTTGTACGGACCGGGCATCAACCTTTAAGAACTCCAGCTGGCCCAAATTGTTCCAACCTCACCTCTTCGACGATAGCCCTCATTTCTCGCCCCTCGACTTGTTCGACATCTCCCGATTGCCCCACGTTCGTAACTGGAACATCTACGTGACCAATACGCAAGCATTAGTCGATCCAGCCACGGGATCTTCAATAGTAAACATAATAGGTATGTAGAGAGCAGGCACATTCATGATGTCTTCCTGTTCTACATTTTCATCCCCTCTTGCCCTTGCAGCTGGCATAGCCAACTCGCATTTGCAACCTCCGATATCTACATCACAAGACCGGAGACTACCCCAAACCTATCAGCCCTCCCTTATTTCCCTACCAGCACACGGCCGTCCAGTTCGCACTTCAATGTCACATGGCACCGCCGCATGGCGCTGTGCTTCTCTGTTTGCCCCTTCACCAACACATTCACACATTCACCTTCACCGACGGCGCATGCACTGCTATTGTATGCACTGCTATTGTAGAGCGGTGAACAATAGCGACCGCTCCTATTGTAGGCAGTAGCTATTGTTCACTTTCATTCACCGGAGGGGCTGGGGATATGAAACTCTTACAGACGCCGCCACCTTCCTCTCCTTGACCACATCCATATCACGCACACTATCCATAAATCTTCCCACTCTCTATTTCACATCCCATCTACCATTTCCTTCACAAATCCTACACATCCACCACCATGTCTGAAGTCGCCCGTCTCCACGCACTGCTCGAAGCCTCTGCTGCACGCAATGCTTACCACAACAAGGCCCTCGCAGAGGATATCTCGTCTTACGTTCCCTCGCGCAAACAAGCCAAGGTCGTCGGCACCGCAAATCCTTGCGTGGCAGTCTCCAGAAACCTCCTAGAAGCCCTCCAAGAAGCCACCAAGCACGGCTTCCCCAAGCGTGGTGCTCTCCCGAGTCCTGAAGTCGGTGCTGGCGTGAAGAGGATCATCGACCTTCTCAAGGTTCCGTCCGTCGTTGCTCCTGGTTCTCAGTCCAAGGAGACCGCCCAAGACCTCACCAACGACGTTGCAGTCAAGAACTGCAAGCGCATCCTCGCCGCCCACTGCAACGCCGCAGAGCTCAAGATCATCGCCAAATCCCTCGGCGCTACCATTCCCTCTCCCGCCATGGCCGGTCGCTTCCCGGTGCTCAGCACCTCCGACCTCCCTCCCGCCACAGCAGAAGAGCAGTCGGCCACCGCATCTCCCGCGCGTGGCACCGCCATGCTCAACTCCATCTTCAAGTCCGTGCGCGTCCCCGAGTTCCGCCACAAGTGGATGTTCTGGGCCGAGAAGGGCCAGCAAGCGACTCCGAAAGACAAGTCGGCGTCGTCTGAGGAGTACGCTTCGCGGCCCAAGCCTCTCGGTGACCAGATCATCAGCGTCAAGGAGTTCTACCAGCACTTCAACAACATCCCGGTTGAGAGTCTCAAGCTGCGAGACTCAATACACCTCTTCCATCTGGGCGTGAAGCCTGTTTGGGAAGACCCACGCAACACGCGTGGCGGGGCTTGGTACTTCAAGATCCCCAAGGACGTCGCGGCGCAGTTCTGGCACGAGATGTGTCTGCTTGCTGTCGGTGATGGGCTGCAGGGTGCCGTTGAGACCAAGCGAGCTTGTAAGTCACTTTGCCTTCTATTTCTACCCCACCCACTAACATCTCGCTAGCTTTCAACGACGACATCTGCGGCATCTCCTACTCGGTCCGCTGGAACGCCGTCCAGATCGCGGTCTGGAACCGAGACGCAGAGAACGAGGCCGGCAGGGAGAAGCTGCTGAAGGTCATTCTC
Organism: Parastagonospora avenae f. sp. tritici 18332-5; assembly: GCA_022559985.1. Classification (NCBI taxonomy): domain Eukaryota; kingdom Fungi; phylum Ascomycota; class Dothideomycetes; order Pleosporales; family Phaeosphaeriaceae; genus Parastagonospora; species Parastagonospora avenae. The sequence goes on from JAFJTR010000087.1 coordinate 114,788, forward strand.
GAGCAGCTTTCGGAAGAGCTTGTGCCAAAGAAGGAAGACAGCTACTGGTACAAGGCGCACAAGGAGCACAAGGGGTTCATCGAGCAGTAGCTGGCTTTCTTCGGAGGTAGAGTTGGAGTAGATAGACAAACAGGGTTGGTGCATTTGAAGCATTTGACTCCACGAATACAATATACTGACAATCACTTCTCATGTGTTCTCGCGCGACATTCCTTCTGCCCATCAATCTTTGCTATAGCTCTTGTCGTATTGCAACATGATAGCAATGTCCAAGGCAGCTTACAGGGTTCATCTGTAGTCGACTGAAAAACTCCCTGAGAAAACATTAAACTAGCAACATGTCTCTAACAGGATTCGAAAGTCTCCCAGCGCGCTCAACATGTTCACAAAATGCAAGTGGTGATGCTCAGCCTCCAACCAATCAGCGCCCACCATGTCCGCATAAGCACAGACCACCTAACCTTCCATGACATGCATCATTTTCCACCACCACCACTTAATCGCCTCACGACACTACAACATCTCCGCACCACACACCCACAATGGCCGCCCTGCCCGCCTCCCTCTTCCGCTGGGCCGTTCCCGCCGCCATCGGCGCCTCGGTAATCCAATCCTCCATCTACGACGTCAAAGGCGGCACGCGGGCCGTCATCTTCGACCGAGTGTCCGGTGTAAAAGAGACGGTCGTCAACGAGGGCACACATTTCCTGGTCCCGTGGCTGCAGAGGGCGATTGTGTATGATGTGCGCACGAGGCCGCGGAATATCAGTACCACCACGGGCAGTAAGGATTTGCAAATGGTTACGTTGACGCTGAGGGTGTTGCATCGGCCGGAGGTTAAGATGTTGCCCAAGATTTATCAGGTGTGTATTCATTCCACCCACTACCCTAATTCCTACATGACATACAGACGAGTGTGAAGGGAATCATGCGGCAATCGACTAACCTATATATTACGTAGAACCTCGGCCTCGACTACGACGAGCGCGTGCTCCCCTCCATCGGCAACGAAGTCCTCAAAGCAATCGTCGCGCAATTCGACGCCGCAGAGCTTATCACCCAGCGCGAAGCCGTCTCCAACCGCATCCGCACCGACCTGCTCAAGCGCGCCAACGAATTCAACATCGCCCTCGAAGACGTGTCCATCACGCACATGACCTTCGGCAAGGAATTCACCAAGGCGGTTGAGGAGAAGCAAATCGCGCAGCAGGAGGCGGAGCGCGCGCGCTTCATCGTCGAGAAGGCCGAGCAGGAGCGCCAGGCGAATGTTATCCGCGCGGAGGGTGAGGCCGAGGCCGCGGATACGATTAGTAAGGCGGTGCAGAAGAGTGGCGATGGGCTTGTTTTGATCAGGCGGATTGAGACGCAGAAGGACGTTGCGCAGTTGTTGGCGAGGAATCCGAATATTAGCTACTTGCCGGGAGGTGGTTCGGGTGAGGGAGGCAAGGGTGGAGGCAGCTTCTTGCTGGGGTTGAGGAACTAGGTGGAGACAAAGGAAGGAAAATGAAGCAGCAGTGAGTGCTGCGAGATGATGTGTACTTTTAGGAGGAATGGCATGGATTACACTTCTCTGCTAGGAATGAGCATGTCTACTCTTACTTTGCGCGTGGATGTGATGATTGGTACTGGCCTGCAAATTGATTGCGAGCATGCTATATCCCGCAAGGTCAACATGCGCGGCTAGCAAATCGGTTGCATATTTCCATCATGAGCTGCTGGCATAGCAGGTCCTTGACTGGGCCCTACCTGTTGTGCGCAGCCATTTTTCTCTTTTCTTTCTTCACTCAATCCCAACATGTCTATTTAGCGAATGGACGGCATTACTTTTTCGCACTATTCGCATATGCAGACTTCCATTGGGCTCTGTTTGTCGCGAAACGGTGTCTAGCTCTTTTCCTGACGCTTCGCGAATGAGTTCATACGTTAGTAATGCCATTCGATCCGTGTAGTCTTGGGCATTAGGAACAGCCAGTTGTTCGAATTGTTGAACGCCTGGGTTCCCGTTCAAACGCGGCGATTGTTCAGGTAATGTGCCGTTGCTGTGGACTGTTGTTAGTTCCTGCGACTTGATCAGTTCTTCGCGCTAATGCTGCTTGTGTGACAGCGCGTTGTTTGATGCACGGCAGTGTTGCTAAGTTGTTGGCAGTGTTGCTTCGATGATATGAGAGTGTTACTTGAGCGATTGGTAGTAATATGCCTACATGTCTCTACATATGACCACTGATATGAGTAATGGTGCTTCAATCAAAAGTCTGGTTGGTAGGTAGTGTTGCTCGGAGTGTGCAGAAAAACGTATAGCGAGGATACGGATACATGTCAAATACCAGCCGCGTAGATCGCTTCCTTCGCCGACCTACCTCCTACATCAGAACTAAACATAGCATCCTCATCCCATCTTATCCAGATCACCCATCTTACAAACCCCCAAATCCAAATGCCATTTCAAATTCCCCCACCATTCAAATATCTCTGCCTGGCGCTGCCTCAGCACACACCTCGCTTACCTACCCGACAACCTCATCCACCTTAGGCACACGCATACCGTTTCGGCAAAACCACATTATTCATGCGCCAACCAAGGCGTCGGGAAACGCACACAAGCTTTTTCGGAGGTTGAATGCCCAGCCCGGTGTCCGCGCTTGGTAATCGGGTAGCACGGGAGCATCGACGTCTCGCGCGACTTCGGAGGTTTGGCGGTGTCCGAGTCGTCGGCATGATCAAGTCAGCGATAGATCCCAGCATGCATTTCGGAGCATGATGGTTCGTGGAACACTTCTGGTAGTCTGGGGGCGTGGTGCGAATGCGGCAGTTAGACTGTTCATACGTGGAGAGAATTAACTTTCCGAAGAGTTTCCAGCGCGGCGCGCTTCGGCGGTTTTTCTTGTTTGGATAAACGACGAGGAGGGTGGTCGGGTGTTTGGCTCGTTTGGTCGTGCGGTTTCGTGTGCTGCAGGGGGCTTTTGAGTTTGCTGAGGCTGTTGTTGTTTTACTGAGGCATTCGTGGGATTTGCAATGGCCGAGGCATTTGAAATTGAGATACTGAGGCCAAGATTCAGGCTTCTAGGATGCTGTTCTCATGTATCTTGGTGTTGAGTGGAGTTTTTTTGTGGTTCTGCTTGAGTCGTGAATTTGATCGCGATCATGTTAGCGATGTTAGCGATTGTGCTGGCCACACATGGGTTTCACTTCTAGAGCATCAACACAGTTGACACGCTGCTTACGACCGAGGTAGAGCAGTGCAGTGTGTTCTTCGCATTGAAACAATGGCGAGGCGCTGGCCGTACTGACAAGTGTACGTTCAGTTTCTCACCTCTCCAGAGGCGCGTATTGCTGAACGACAGCGGATCGCGATGGCGTAACAAACATTCCAAATGCCTGCCTCAGATTGGTTTGTAATATCTTGCAGACACGACTCGCTGTTCATTTCGACTCGCGTGTGCTCGACTCGAGCTAGCTGCGGGTTTTGAGACGTCACCGACGAGTCTGTGTTGCAGACGGTTTCGGGAGCCCTGAGGCACCAAGTCTGTGGGGGCGCCTCATTATACCCTTGCTGCAGATCGCGTGGAGAACGGCCCTCGAGTCAATTCGAGATCAAGTGCGGAAGAGTGCATGGACGGCCCGCTCAAAGCGGGTAGGCGAAGCAAGGCAGCGGTAAAAATCGCAGTGGTCAGTCGTGCACAACACGGCTCAACACCATGGTGTGCCTAGCAGGACGGCGCTCGAGAAGTAGAAGAAAGTGCTGCGCCACGTTACAGAGATTGAAGTGTGACCTCGTCCTCTGCGAAGATTGCGCGAGATAGGCTGGATGATAAGGTGTTGAGGTGCCAGGCATCGCGCAGCCTGACCGGAGTGGCTGTGCGGCGGATCTCAGCCAATCATGTGCCAAGTGGCTTCACGATGGGGCTTGACCACCACAACTCCCTCATCATCTTCAGGGCAGACTGACCGCCAGGCGCTCTCCAGCCTGACTGCGCCCTTATGCTTCCGAGTATATACCTGGGAGACGCGGACGCGAGGGGCGTGGACAGAATGCATCTGCGTGTGTTCTTACGTCCTCAGACCTTCAGCCTCGCTTAGCATCTCGGCATGGCGATCTATCAGCGCAAGCAGACTAAGATTCTCCTCACCTTCAAGGTGCTTCAATTTGTCAACCAGCTCCGGCGACGTGTCAGGCCGCGCACTCTCCATGGCTCCCTCGGTGTCTGCCCACTTGGCGCTGATACTCTCGGCCTGAGGGCGATCAAGAGCATTCCGGGTGGGCGACCTCGGACCTGCAGCGTGCGAAACACGACTCGATTGCATCACCGCCCGAGGCGTGTTTGCAAAAGACGCAAAAGCAATGCGAGGGCATTCGGCACATCACCGGCACGTCGCGCGGCGGCGTGCATTGTTTCCGCCGCCTCAGACACGTCTGGCGAGCAGGTGCAACAGTACGTTCGACGAAGCTTTCCGTTTGGTTTCGTACTAAGCTTGTGATTTAGTCTGCTTAGCTGCGTCGGTGATCTCAATCCAGCACACGCGCTAATGGCCGTTGCGGGCAATAACAAGCTCTTTCTCAAACATCACAATGCGCCGATCATTGAGGGCTGCTCCCTGAACCAGACCATACAGCTCCTGGTCGCTGTCCGGGAAGCCCTGTGTACCTTTGCTGCGTGTCGCTCACAGTATGGTGACGACTGGCTGTTGGTCCAAGGTCTGGGCATCGGGCTCGACATTGACGACACCTTCATTGCCAACTACGAGCATCTCTTGTTGCAACTGCAGGCCGAGCTGGTCCAAGTATTGGCACGCAAAGCACTGGAAGAGCTGCTGCGCGGGGGCCATGACAAGAGGCAGCGTAAGCTCCTGGCTTGGTTCACCGAATTCGCAGAGAAGCCACGGCCGCTCAGCACGACGTTTCCATGGACCGTCAAGGCCTCGCTTGCGGTCCTATGGGGTGTGTGCTGGATGTTTTATGACCGCGACTCCAGTGAGCACGATGCAAAGGCCGACACGCGCGTGCGACAGAATCGACTGCTCGAACAGCTCGATCTCTCCAACAATGTGCCATGGAGCGCTCCTGCATCGTCCGACTGTAAGTTTGCTTGTGGTTACTATCCGTTCTCAGTCGTGTTTCAGTGCTAATTTGGGAAGACCTCAACTTCGGCTTGGAGCTGATTGGCCAGCAGCCGCAACACGCCATGCAGCAGGCAGATCAAGCTATCGTGACCGCGGGGCTTCAAGATGTGTTCCAGGCACGAAACACGGAAACATGGGAGTCCGATCACAGCCCTTTGGGCTTTAGGCTGCCGAGCCATGAGGATGTTGGAGCGATGGGCTCGTTGCGCTATGGTCAAGCACCGCCCCAGATGCCTGGTAGGAGCTAGCCCTCTTCCCTTTGACTCACAAATCCACTCTACCCACACACAATCCTAGTTTCAGCCTACAGCTACCTGGCACTAACTGCTGCTAGGCCAAAGTACTTATTACAACCACGACCTCCAGCTGTTCCCTGCAGAATCACACGATAGTCACTTTTTGCCTCACAATCCAGGCTCGCCACTTACGGCCTTTCCGCTTCTTGGCACCGACGGTAACCACAACGCTTGGCAGCCACTTTACACTTTGCCACCGAATAGTCGTCGTCATCTGATTCCAGGTCCACAGACTCCGAGCATTCGAGTCACCGGGACAGCTGGAAGCGATCTTGCTCCGCCACAACTAGATTTCGCGTCCTTTTCTGGTATATATCCTCAACAGCCTCAGGCGACCCTGCACTTGAACACCAACTTCGACTATCAAAACTCTCAATACAACATCATGGGCTCCCAGATATCACCCGACACTACTGCAATCCAAGTGCCTCAGAATCCAATCAAACACGAGCGGACTTCGTCGATCGCCTCTGTCTCCAATATTCTTACGCCCATAAGCATGTCCGGACCTCGGTCACCACTACTGTCTCCGACCGCTGGCGAACGACCACCTATTCCCACCAGCCCAGCAACACACAGCAGAAACGAGTCGGAAGATCGCTCTTCGCAAGATGGGGATGACGACGGATCGCTGCGGAAGAACTTCAGTTACAAACGGGCCGAAGAACCCCCGAGAAACCAAGAAGGCAAGATGACCTGCAGGCATCATGAATGTGCGGGGGTCTTTTTCGATCGCAAATGCGAATGGAGGTGAGTCTCCACAAATCTTATTTCAAAGTCAACTATACTGACAACGTCTCTAGCAAGCACATGGACAAGCATGACCGCCCTTACAAGTGCAACGTCAAGGGCTGCGAGAAGCTGCAAGGCTTCACCTACAGCGGTGGACTACTGCGCCACGAGCGCGAAGTCCACAAGATGCACGGCGGCACCAAGAAATCCCTCTTCTGTCCCTTTCACGACTGCAAGCGCAGCTCAGGCGCCGGCTTCACCCGGAAAGAGAACCTCGCTGAGCACATCCGCCGCGTCCACCGCCGCACCAGCATGTCTGCTGACATGCACGGCCTCATCATCCGTCGCGAAACTACCATGGACCGCTCGCCCATCCCAGAGTCGCGTCACGCCTCAGAGTCACCGTATGTACGCACGGTTGAGTACCGTGGCGATGACGATGACATGAGTCTAAAGCGCAAGCGAGGCTCTGACTCCGTTATTTCAGAGCGCGATAGCGAGGATCTAAGGGCGGAGGTTAAGCGCCTGCGACAGGAGAACGAGGAGAAGGACTCGAGGTTACGCCAGCTTGAACAAGCTGTCATGGCGCTGCAGCATCAGACGCGCAGGTAACCACTTCTCTCACATATTACCGTCGGGCTATAATTTGTTCTACTGTCATGCCTGGCGTCAAAGGGATTATTGAGTCAGTGCTTTTGCATTTCTACGGCGTTCTTTATACTCATCTCTAGAGCGGCTGGCTCACGCTCCACTCACATTCTTTTTTCTTTGTACATATTTTCCTTGCGACTTGGGGGTTTTAACGGAAAAGTATGGCTGGGACATGCGCGAAAGGTTGCTTTCATGATACCAAAGATTGTATTTCGGACATGATTTACCTCGCTCACTCAGCTACGAAACCTTAGATACCTGTACTACTTAATGTGTATAGTGCGCCATTCGCTACTTCAATCAACACATCAAACCTACATAAATACCACTGATTTCCCAAGTGATCGTGCGAGGCTCGTGTGAAGTCGAGATTACCTTCCGCCCGGCTGCCTAGCCGCGTGATGTATGGATGCCTGGTCCGCAGACTGGATGCCTAACAATGCATGTCACTGTCACCTGTCACGATATAGTTCGCACATCTCGCGATAAGCTTTTGCATGCGCCATTTCTTCGCGCCTTTGTCCTAGTTCAGAATCGCAGTCAGCCTCGTACTCGTCGCCCTTCTGTTCCGGCTTATCCGCGCAAGATACAGTCATACACCAAATCACCTAATAAGCTCGTTCCGCCAAATCTCGTCTGTTCCTGTGTGTCAAGCTCCCAAGGCAATGCGCGACACAGATGCAGGAGTCATACCCGTTCGCCATCGCCAGGCTGCGACGCGCGATGGTTGGGCATGTGACAGCGCGTTAGCGCGTTCGTGCTGCCTTGACTTGGGCGTACGAGCGTGGCGTGATGGTGGCTGTGCTGGGATTGGATTTCGCCACCAATTTTGGGTCGCCGTCTAGTGTAGGCTGTATATCCTCAAGACTTTATCATCGGACGACGGTGGAGGGTTTGGATGTTCGTGGTATAGTATATTCTATCCCTCCATGCGTGCCGGAAAACCCTGCGTGCCGGCATGCCGGTACTTCTTCCCACCACAACAAAGTTGATTACTGTACGGCTCCGCGGCCTTGAGAATCTCGGAAGGCTGCTGAGATTTGTCCCCAAGGTTTTGAGATTTGTCCCCAAGATGAGATTTATCCCTAACGCTAGTGCTAGCTGAAATTAATTACTTAATATAGCTTAGTGTGTAATTTTTTAACATAAAGTCTTCGCAACAGATTAAGCACATAGACGTGTTGTCAGATATTATAGGTGCTGAGAGATCCTTAAGCCTAACGATGCCTAACAACTAACTCAATCCTACTTCAGCCTTACTTGCACAAGAGCATATACATCTCTATAGCACCTTAATTAGACAATAATATAATAAATCATTACATTATTAATTATATCCCATTAGGTTACATTAATAATCTGACGAGTGTTAGGTGTAGCTCGTGTCACGGCGCTGGCCTGGAGTAGCTAATCAGGACCCGTAGGGTAGCTAAGCGATATCGATATCGCTTGATTAGCTAAGCGAGGCACAGGCCTCGCGCCTGATAAAACCTGTTCGTCTGAGGATCCTGGTTGAAGCTCCTTGAGCTACGTCCTGTCTTTAAGCCTGCTTCTGTTCTGCTAGTAGACTGTAGTAATTATACTGATCACGTGCACCTATCCTCCCTGCCTGTCGGCCCCCGTGACATTACGTAGCTCCTCCCTATAGGTGCCGTTCCCCCGAAGCCTGCTATGGACCGCCCCGAACCGCCTGCGACACCCGACTCTGCCGAAGCCCTCGTAGCCGAGGTACAGAGAGAACCTGATGCCTGGTTACTGTATTTGCGCAACAATCACCAGTACATACAGAGCTTAGAGGGCTCTCTTAGTGCTGCGCGCGCTACTAAGCATGAGCTCCAAACCGCTGTCATAGAGCGCGATGGGGTCATCCGCTACCAGAAGGAACAACTCGCCGCCGACCAGAAACAGATTACCCGACTGGAAATCGAGAAATCCCACCTAGCTACTGCTGCAAGTCCCGCTGTACAGACCCCCTGCGATACTGCAACTTCATCTCCCCAAGCCGCAGCTGAAGCTCGCGCAGATGACCCAGCGCGACCGACTGCGCTTGTTACTCCCCCACGTTCCGGAACCGCCAGCCTCAGCGAGAAGATACCTGACCTAAAAGAATTTGACGGAACTCGGAGCGACCTTCGGCGCTTCGTCTAACAGATATACGGTAAAATGACTGCAAACTCCGACCGCTTCCCGCTAGCAACAAACTGAATGACCTATATTGCTGGGCGCCTTACTGGAAACGCCTACGCGCTTATACTACCAAAGATTAAATACGGTATCCCCCAGTTTATCGACTACCCACAAATGCTCGAGTACCTAGAACAGGCCTTTGGAGACCCCGACCGTGCCTAAAACGCCCAGAACCAGCTCTTCCACCTAAGACAGAAAAACCTCAACTTTAGCACCTACTTCTTAGAATTTCAGCGGCTTGCACTGGAAGGAGAAATGCCAGGTAGCGCCCTAACCCCACTGCTTTTCCAAGGAATATCCCGCGAGCTACAGGATATGCTCCTACATAACCCGCCGCCATCGCAAGAATTCGCTGACTA